>CM031692.1:12564862-12689862 GCA_006182925.3 Reinhardtius hippoglossoides
CTTCAACCCTAACCCTAAAAAGTCCCATGTGAAACAGAACCACTGCTCGTTCACGTGCTCCCCCGGAGGTCTGATTTCCCAGAGTTGTGAAGTCGTCAAGTGTTAAAAACATGGACGCTGTAAACATGTGTTGAGTTCATGTGTTTAAACAACACCTCGACTTCCCTTTACAATATTTACATCATAACAAAGAGAAAAGAAAAAGGATCAGATCAGTCAGGAACACATTTTGAACAGATGTATATGTAAGTGTACTGGTCTCTGGAGTGTCCTTTTTAAAATGTAACATTGGTTACTCATTGATATTACAAATTAAAGCAGGTTATTGATGAAAATTCATATTTGAAACTTTTAAAAACATCTGTAAAGAATTAAAATGTCTCATCATTGTTAAGAACTTTATTTATAAAGCACTTTATAATAAAAACGTTATTTGTATAGATGAATAAAGAGTTTTTTTCTGACCTGTTAGAATCCAGCAGCTGAGCCCTGCTCCATGTTAACAACCAGGACAGAAGAACCAGGCTGACCCGGGTTATCATCTTCAGCTTTAACCCGGGACCCACACAGGTAGGAGAGGTGGACCAATCAGAGACCAGCTCTTCAGGTCCCGGTACCGGACAGAAGAACTACCGGTCACCGGAAACATCCGACATGAAGAGTCACGCGCGGTTTAGTTTCCCCGATTCCGTTAGAGATGACGTCACACACGAAGCTTCGCTCGCGGGTTCTGACGTTAAAAGACACGCAACGTTAAAACAAAGAAAATATACCAAACCGAACCGCGTGCTCGTGCCCGAGAGGATAGCGCGCGACCCAACGTTCAGATGGAGGGAGTTCTCAGAGGACTGTCCTCGTGCACGACGTGATCGGTTTTCTCCCTTCTTCCTTCTCCTTCTTCCCTTATCGTCTCTTCTTCTCTCTCCTACGCAGAGAGAGAGAGAGAGAGAGAGAGAGAGGAGAGAGCCTGTAAGAGAGACATAGAGAGAGGGGGGAGGGAGGAAGGAAGGGGAGAGTCGTTAGTTGTTTCTTCTTCAGTGAGGGACCGGAGAAGGAGGAGATCGTATCTATCTTCTATCTTCATATCTATCTATCAATCATCTATCTATCTATCTATCTATCTATCTATCTATCTATCTATCTATCTATCTATCTATCTATCTATCTATCTATCTATCTATCTATCTATCTATCTATCTATCCCTCCCTCCATTCCCCCCCCTCTCTCTCTCTCTCTGTAATGACATCATGTCTTCAGGAAACAAACAAACAAAATAAGTCAAAACTGACACAGAGCAAAGAGCTGAGGTCCTGATCAACCAATCAGGAGTCAGTCTCAGCTGTCAATCATCTGACGTCTCGGCCCATTTTTCTGACAGTTTTCTTTGTTTTCCTCAAAAGGGTTAGAACCAATAAATATTGTTCTGTAATTTTAAATTTTGAATACCTTTCTGTAACTGCTGCACATGACACTTTACGACATCTGCCATTTTGTTTTCACCAGAGCCCGTCTGTGTGCGAGCGTTGAGTTAGCAGCTGCCCTGTTAGCCTGGTTTACATGTACCTGTCGCACATCCTTAACTGACCAATCAGCACGCATTAGCATGAGCAGCATGCTAACGAGCTATGGGCTAAATCTCCCTCGAAGGGACAATTTTTTCATTTCAGTTCTGATTTATAATCATCACTATATTGTCTATATTTAAATGAATGGCGTAAATAATTATTTTAGCCATTAAGCTCCGTCCACTTTACTTCATTGCGGGCCACCTGTGAGCGCCCTCTAGGTGAACTGCAGCCAATTTCAATGTTATGCTATTAGGCGGAGGACAGTCTGAAAAAGGGCTCGTGGTCAAATGAGTCCAGGGGTCAGTGCAGTAACATCATCCACCACTAGAGAGCAGTGGACATTACAATCAGCTCCATGTTAAACGTGCTCAGCAGCAGGGTGCCCTCTCTCTCTCTCCTTCTGGTTATTCTCTCCTACCTCGCTCGACCACCTTGTCTCCTGCAGCTCTGCTCATCCCTCAGTCTGGACTCAGCTGCTCGGACTCTGCACATGTCCACGACACTCGTCTGTCCACTCGTCGCCCGAGACACAGAGAGACACAGAGACGTCGTCCAGCTGCAACATGAGGACAGCGGTTTGGTTTCTGCTCTGGGTGAGACATCGATCAAACATGTGCTTTTAATTCATCAATGAGATGTTAAATGTCAGATTTTAAGTTTCGTATGAAATGTATTGATTATTATTTTGTGTTTGAATTCAGGGTATTTAAATATATTTCAGGTTATCAGTAAATGTAACTGGAACACTGGTTGAAATGCTGCATTTTAATGGAGGTTTGGTGGTTTCTGCTTGATTGTTAATAAATGACAAGAACATTATAAATTTAAAGAATTAAACTGAAGTAGGTTCTGTGAAGAGGGAAGTGATGGTTTCATTCAAGTCTCCACGTTTGATTATTTTATTCATCAAAACGATTCCAGACATTTGCATTTTCATTTTTTGCGGAGGCCTAGAACAAGAAACATGATAAATAAGTTCAGTTTTAAATGACAGACACGATATTTCCCTCCTGGTTTCTCCCGTGTGTTGTTTTGTGTTGGTACCAGTTGTGTGTTTGCTGTATTGCTCCGACGTGTTGTTGGCACGACTTGGACAACAGCGAGTACGACTGCTGGCCTCTCCACAAACCCAACGAATACAACATGATCGACTGTGGAGGTGACACCAGTACACGCTATATATTATATGATAGTTGTACTGTATTTTATTGACAAATGCGTACACTACTGGGATACTGTGTTAGTAACAATTACATACAATACTGTATTTGTATATAAAAACAGATAACACTTTATTTTGATAATAAATACATATGATACTGGTTTAGAGATAAATACCTGTTTTTAAACCACATATAAATGAGTGTGGCTGGATTGGTCAGTGCGCTGTCCCTCACTCAGGTCTGGAGATGGCCTGGATCGTCCGTCCCCCCGAGACGGTGAAGACCGGCGAGGTGTTCAGCGTCACGTACTCCGTCACGGCTCAGGACTCGTTCTACCACTGGGCTGTTGAAAACCACATCTTCACACACAGGTTAATGCGCCTGTTTACACTTGTTGATGAATAATTCAAGTGGATGAAAGACTGGACCTGTAGATTCTACTGGTTCTGATCCTGGTCTGGTGTGTTTATATGTTTAGCTCCATCGTAAACGCCGAAGCAGCCCGGAGCTTCTGTGAACATCACGACTGTCCGGCCAACTGGAAAGACGCAGATGGAGAAAACTGCTGCATTCATCACGCTAACATCCACTCCTGTCCTCTGGGATACATGGTACATCAGTGACCTTTCTTCATTTTCAGCTAATGCGATGTTTCCAATAAAAATGTCAAAAGTATTCCTAATTACAGCTGATGAACAAGCCTCGAAACTAGTTGGTTTCAATTTAGTTCAACACCCAGGGTCTGCTAACGGTAAAAGGCAAATACCACAAATATTAGCGCTGTCATATCTTCAAGTCGTGACCTGTTTCTCTTGAGATGTACGAGGTAAAGTACCGGAACCTTTGACCTGAACTCAAGTGCAGTAACTTCTGTATGTCAGCAGGTATTCACCCTTCAACCCGAAACCATAACCCTTGACTAAATGACATTTTGAAAAGACATTAATCAAATAAACTAAACTTAAATAAACTAACTTGCAGACATCCGCGAGCATCTGTGGCCCCTGGATTCCTGACGATGGAAAGATCTTCACGCACACCCTCTCTACGTCCGGCAAGCTGACGCAGAGCAACTGGACGGCCAGAGTGAGTTTATTCAATCTGTATCGTATTTCCAATTTAAAATCAAACTTCCCAGAAGTCTTAAAACATTAGAGGAAAAGCTCAACAAGTTGGGAAGCAGACTTTCTTGCTACGAGTTGAACGTCCAGATTGAAACTATTCCTACCTGCTTCTACGATAAACCGCTGAGTCTCTGCAATAAAGAAATTGGTACTTGGTACATTATTCAATAACTTTAGAGTAAAACATGCTCATGTGCTTTACTGTCCTAATGTTAACATCAAGGTTTCAGGGAATGATATTTCAAGTGACATGATTCGGGTTTGAAAAGACAGCTAATTTGTAGAGGAGGTATAATACAGGGCCATTGGTTTGTCTTGCAGGTGGTTCTGGTCCATGCTGGTCTGACCTCCCTCATCGCTCACATTCGAGTTGGTCAGATGCAGGTTGCTCTGGAGGCCAAGAGCACCGTGTTGCCTGCTGTTGGTTTGTTCCTTCTCTATCCGCCTGCATGACTACAGGGAGAAACACCCTGAGCATCACCAGACCACTGAAGGGTCATATTATCCTTTCTACATGGTTCCAATAGTGTCCCTCCTCTAAACCTAGTGTTGACATTCGTTTTTTCTCTGCTCAAAGTTTGTGGTGACGGTGTCTGTGAGGAGGCGGAGCTTTGTTCCACCTGTTCAGCTGACTGTGGCGAATGCCCCATGACCCCCGCCACCAAGCTGGCCATCAGCCTACCGCTCAGCCTGCTCTGCCTCTGCCTCATACTGACCGCCGTGGTGCGTATTCACACGTCACAGTAAACATGATATGCTTAAACAAACGCACCCAAATACTCGACACCAGCCGATGAAGACCAGTCAAAGAATCTGTCTTGTGCAGTGGCTGAAGTATCACAAGCAGAAGCTGCTGTGGGACGAGAGCTGGATCATCGACTTCTCCACGATAAAACAAGGTACCGACATTATCCAGTTCAAAAACGGCTTGAAACTGGTTTCTGAAACCGGAACAAACTGAGAAACAACACATCTGAAGTGTTGTTTCCCCCCCCCCTCTTTCTATAGATCATGAAGCTCGTATGACCATGGGCAGTATCATGAGCGTACCGGTGGGGAACAGCGACAGTAACACCAGCTGTATAACTGCTCTCAGCTCGTGCACGGGACAACCAGGGACCCGAAAAACAATGTTCACCTGCACCGGGATATAGTACGCTACTTCATTCAGTTATCATATTCATCAGGGTCATCAGCAGAGAAATGATGTGTCAGGAAAGAGAGATGAGGAATCATCAAAGTCTGTCATGTCATCCATCTTTATTTATACTCCATGACAGCGTCTTACACCCGCAGGTCATTAGGGAAAAGTCTACAATACTTTTGCATGACAAAGAAAGCTGGATGGTATTTACATTTATTCATATTTGTAAATGTTAACACAAATGTTCTTCCCCAGTGACGGCAGGACGGTGGCCATCAAGAGGATTCAGACAAAGACTTTCTCTCTGTCCAAAACCATCAGACAGGAAGTCAAACAAGTCAGGTAACACACAAGCAAACACCCGTCATGCGTCCCGGTTTAAAATGACCCTGTCTTGTATTTTAGTTCTGTGTTTCTCCGTCTTTAGGGAACTGGATCATCCAAACCTCTGTAAGTTCACTGGTGGCTGTATTGAGGTTCCAAATGTTGCCATAGTGACAGAATACTGCCCCAAAGGAAGCCTTAACGACGTCCTCCTGAACGAGGAGATCCCGCTCAACTGGGGCTTCAGGTAAACTCCATGTCTGTGAAAGGCTCCTATTGGCCAATATTATCGATCTGGCTTTAATTTACGACACCATGAGAGAATGAGGATTTCCACTAATATCAAAGAATTTATACGTAACCACACCAGGTGATCTGTGTAAGAGGTTTTAAGTTCTGTACAATCCAACTGTGTTTGTCTGCCAGGTTTTCTTTCGCCAACGACATCGCCAGAGGGATGTCGTATCTCCACCAACACAAGATCTGCCACGGCCGCCTCAAGTCTCTGAACTGTGTCTTAGACGACCGCTGGGTTTGTAAAATAACAGGTAGGAATGCTGTATTATAGGAATTCAGATTAAAAATGACTTTAGAAGTACTTATAGTGTAAAACATAATAGTTTACTAAACATTAAAACTAGGTTAATGTCACTGTGACGTTATGTTCTGAACATTTTTTGATTGACACGTGTTCCGTCCTGCCAGACTACGGACTGAGGATGTATCGCAGGGACGATGGGGCGGAGCCTCTTTCCACCTATCAGCAGAGACTGCTGGAGGTGTACATGCCGCCCGAGTTTCAAAACTCCAACATGGAGCCGACGCTGACCGGAGACGTGTTCAGGTATCACACCTATTCTGCTTTTTGTCACTTTACAGGACTACGGACAAACTAACCTCTCCCGAAATGTACAAAGATCGCATTTATATAATTAATATATATAGTATTGAAAATAACAATTCTCCTCTGATACATAAAATACAAATACACACGTGTACATTAAAATTACACAGTGCATCATCTGTATTTCTTCCCAGTTATTCCATCATCCTGCTGGAGATCGCCACTCGCAGTGATCCCGTCCCCGTAAGTCACTTTTTTTAATCTTCATTCAGAAAAGAGACATTAATAATATGAAGGAAACGTAAACTAATGAAATACTTTCCAGGTGGAGGAGTCTAACCTGGAGTGTGCCTGGTGTCCTCCCCTACCTGAACTGATAACCAGTAAAGCCGACAACACCTGCCCGTGTCCTGCTGACTACGTGGAGGTACCAAGTTTTGTTTTGAAATCATCTTCTATCCGATTTATTGTGTTTTACTTTTTATATTTCCATTTATCTAATAGTTTTAATGTTGACATAATGAACATATATGAAAGGTGTTGTACAACTAGAGCTTGATTGACTTCATCCTGATGCCTTGTGTCCCTTGTGTGTTCTTAGCTGATCCGGCGATGCCGCGCTCATAACCCCGCCCACCGACCCACCTTTGAACAAATCCGGAAGTTTGTTCACCGGATCAACCCGGTCAAAGTCAGCCCAGTGGACATGATGATGAACCTGGTAACATCACATGTGTTACAATCTATTGTGGATGTGATCTGTATTAGACTGAATGGGACAATATAAAAAAAATGAGCATGGGTTCTGGTTCTGATATGAAAGTAAAACTCGGCTTGTTTCAGATGGAGAAATACAGTAAACATCTGGAGGTGCTGGTGGCCGAGCGAACTCAGGACCTGATGCATGAGAAACAGAAAACTGACCGGCTGCTGTACAGTACGACCGTTTGGTTTCTCTTTCATTATATATATTAGAAAGGTCTTGTTTTGATCACGTGATCAATATAGTCAAACTTTCTTCTTATTTATATATATATATATATATGGCCAGATTCTCTCCTGGACAATATTCATGGTTATTCATGGTTGTTGCAGGTATGCTTCCGAAGCAAGTAGCTGATGATCTGCGTCAGGGGAAACCGTTGCAGGCTCAGAGTTACGTCAGCGCCACCGTCTTCTTCAGGTAAAGACAGAAGGAATAAGATTTAAAGACAGTCGTCAGGATCTGCACATTTCAAACGAGACATAATTTAGGATCCTGTTACAAAAAATGTCTCGTTGGACAAACCAGACACTCTAGAGAAGACCTTCATCTTTTTATTACTGACCACTTAGGTTGTTGTAAATCCACGTAATTATTTTAATGCTTTTTGCGTTCACAGTAGCCTTGGTGGAGGTACGGTTACACTGTGGTATTTGTACTTTTACTAAGTCAAGACTCTGGGAACCCTTCTCGTGTGTGCAGTGATATCGTGGGCTTCACGCAGCTCTCCTGCAGCAGCACTCCTTACCAAGTCGTGGATTTCCTCAACAAACTCTACACAACATTTGACGACATCATCGACATCTACGACGTCTACAAGGTGGAAACCATCGGCGACGCCTGTGAGTGACACCGCCCGACCGTAAACCTATTTCTTTACACTCCTGTGGCTCCCGAACATGAAACTGCAGTTTGAGGATTTGTCCCCAAGTGAGGACCAGAGGTGTCAAACTCAAACTGGTCCTCACAAAGACAGACAAACACTTTCATGGTCACGTTTTGATTGGCTCACCAATGTTAGGTGACTGGTTCTGTTTGTATTGAGGTAGATGAGACTAATATGTAGTTGAGTGGATACCCAACTCAAACCATCTGAACCTGTTTTGTGTGTGTTTGCTTAGACATGGTGGTGTCAGGCGTGCCGCTGGAGAACGGGATCCTCCACGCCTCGGGATCGCCAGCATGGCTCTGGACCTGGTTGGCGTCTGTCGCACATTCAGGATCCCTCACAAACCCAACATGCAGCTGCAGATACGAGCTGGGATTCACTCCGGTGCGTGCAGAGGGGGTTGGAGAACTTAAAAAAAATCAGAAATAAAGTATTTAATCTATTTTTCCCGACCAATGACGCCGGTCTCCCGCTCCTCAGGTCCGGTGGTTGCGGGGGTTGTCGGGACGAAGATGCCTCGCTACTGTCTGTTCGGCGACACAGTCAACACAGCGTCGAGGATGGAGTCCACCAGTCTGGGTAACGTCTTTCTTGTCGATGTTTCAAACTTCATTTACCTTTACTGTATCTGTGATATGTGTCGAATACACGACGAACATTTAACATAAAATGCCGTCCTGCAGTTCGACCAGAAGGACCACAGAGTTTTTCAGCCTCTAAATCGAAACTTGTGTAAACTTGCTGACAAACACACAAACAGCACTGAAAAGGTCAATATGAATTAATAGTTAGAAACTGTCTGTGTCTTCACAGCCCTGAAGATCCAGTGCAGCTCCAGACATTTTACCTGCTGGAGGAGATCGGCGGCTACGTGCTGCAGTGCAGAGGAATGTTGCAGGTCAAGGTGAGTCATTAGGCCCCTCCCTCCCTCCTCCACCACGGTTCGGATGCTGGCAGCTGCCCGTAACACTCTGGGTCTGTCTTGTCGCGCCCAGGGGAAAGGTGACATGGTAACGTACTGGTTGGAAGGGAAGAAGACGTCTCTGGTCTCCAGGGACATCAGCCAGGACGCCAAGACGACCAAAAACGTCAACATGGAGACGGAGACCGGGATGGAGAAAGAGCAGGAGCTGTACTTCGTCCATCCCGGGGTTTCTGAACGACGACTTGCTCTTGGATCCGGCCTGATCGCTTCATTCATCATGAGTTTGTTGAGTTAAGCTGAAAGTGCAGACGAGTCGTGTGTTTGTACGTTCCCTTTTGCTTTGCTGATCAAACTGTACATTCAATGATTCTTTCAATTTTCAAACTTTTAATGATGGAGCATTTCAATTGATAAAATAACTTAAATTCATCTCAATGTTTTTCTTTTTCTGTTGAGTTTGGATTAATTATTATCATCAATGGATCAAATATGATACAATTTTAAATTGTCTCCTGTAGAATCATCAGAAAAACGGTTTCATGAGCATCTCTGCTGACGCAGACGTGTTGTATAAATATTCATGTCGCATTGTTGAGCAGATGTATGAAGTGAAAAGACAGAGATGGGGGTGGGGGGGGGGTATCTGTTAGCAGCCAAGATGGCCGACATGACAACAGATGGACAAGAGGACGAGACCTGAGAGATCGTTTAGGGGGAATAAAAAACTGAAACACTTAACGTCAATCTTTACTAATTAACAGAAGATGAAATTAAAAGTGTTTGACAAACCAAGCTGCTGTGATTTAACGTATTTATGTGATTAACAAAGAACTGCAGTGTGTGTTATGTGGGCCCATCTGCATGAGAGGTTCTGAATGCGACCACAGCTGCAAAGGGCAACAGAAATGTGGGTCAACAAGTTGGTACCACTGACGTTGGATCTTCGAGGGTTCATTCTACATTAAAAACTCCTGTCACCACCAAACAGGCGTAGACCAGAAACCTCTTGATATTTAACCACAGCTTAAAATCTGAGACTTCAAACCGTCAGGAGCCTGTTTCTAAAACATGTGATGACCATTAAATATCTCCATTACTCAAAATATAACTATTATAGTCAGAAGATTGTTTTTATTCATCGTTTTCGCAAAACCTCTTTACCAGCCGTTTCTATCTGAATTCTCCACCCTGACAAATATGTCCCCGGGCCCGAGCACAGCACAAGCACACGGAGGACGAGCAGAGGGAGCAACGATAACCAGATTTTTAATTACAGGCGACAGGGAGTGTGTGTGTGTTTGAAGTGTTTGTGGTAATAGAATGAGTACTCAATTCAAGTGCCTCTCCTCTCTCTCCTCTCTCTCTCTCACCTCTCACATTCAAGCTTTAGTGCACTCGCCCACTCTCTCATCGTCCGTTCTGCAGCGAGCATTTACATATCTGAGGACACACACATCAAACACATTGTTATAAAACAAGTGTGTGTGTGTCCGAGCTTTTAATTAACGAATACATCAGACAAACACACACACCTGCACACATAGTTACAATGAGCTGATGTGTTTCTGATGTCACCACTCCTCATGACACACTGGTTTATATTACACTGGATGAAACTGAAGCTTTTTTAACCGATAAAAAAATAATCTAATGTTAAGTATGAATCTGAATTATAAACAAATATAGGACATAATATAAAATAGCACGAAATTCAACTTCTGTTTTATAAAATTCTATTTATTTTAAGAACAGGAAACACATTTAAGATTGAAGATACAAATAGGGGATGGTTAGCTTAGCATGAACGATTAGCTTGTAAAGGTGCATGGTGTCAGCGTGAGGTCAGTGAAAGGTCAAAGTGCTTCACAAACCATTCAGTCGAGCTCATTCCTCCAAAAACAGTCAATCAATTCAATCAAGCTATAAATAGAGCGTAAATATCAGTTCTCTAAACATGTCTGATTATTGTCTTCAAGATCCATGAAACATTCTCTGAGAAATCAGTGAAAAAGTTGAAAAACTGACAATAAATCATCTTTAAATACATTTTAAAAGATTTAAAAACATTTAAAAAGTGGGTGAAATAGAATAAAATCTACAACATAAGCTGTTTTCAGACACAAACTCTGTAAAATAGTGTCTGGACATTTTCTGGAGTTTGTGTTTCTCATGTGAAGAAGCCGCGGGAGATGGTCCGGGTCGTCAGGTGAGGGGTGGAGCCTGGGCAGAGCCGCAGGAGGCAGGACGTGACGTCTGCCGTGGAAACATCAGTGTTTTTGTTTACAGCTCGTCCACACCGGCGTCGGCCCTTATCGCCAAAAGCTCTGGAATCTCCTGGTCTTTCTAAGTTGACGTCTTTGTCTTCGTCTCTTGCCGTTTCCTGCAACTTGTGTGAGATATTCAGGGTTGATCCTCATCACCCGAATCCCCTGAGTGTCAATGTCTTTCCAAGTTGACGTGGCGACGGTCCGGTGCACCATCAGTCCTGCCGGAGGACGGCGGTCCGCTTCTCCAGCAGCCAATGAGCTGCTATCCTGCTGGCGTAGATGACGTAAGACCAGGACAAGACCACAATCGCCAGCAGGACCTGAGAGACAGAAACGACACATGACGTTAACGTGTGTTCAGGTAATCAGATTACAATCAAAGTTTGATCACGTTACAGTTCAAGTGCCAATGATGTCAGTAAACATCAGAAAACAGAGAATAAAGATCAGAAGTAAACATCTAATGTCTCAGACAGACCCTAAACTGCATGGCAGTGATGCTGACTGGTTGCTAGGCAGCAGTCAGCGGCTTGTGTGACAGCTAAGAAGATGAGGGCACCGGCTGGATGCTGGTGGTTAGCTCGCTGTTAGCAGCTGGTTTAACTAAACTTCAGTTACAGGATGCTAACTGGTTACTAGCTGGTTACTAACTGGCCGTTAACCACTAGTTTACCAGCAAACCAGCAAACCGTTAGCTGCCGGTGTGCCAAAGAAAACTAACGCGCAGTGGCTGGATGCTAACTGGTGGCTAGGTAGCCGTTAGCAGCTGGTTTTAACACAGGTTTCCCTGACCGGACAGCGACATGAAACAGAGTGAATAAAGCACCGCGGAGTGGATCCGGTCCACGGTTCTTCTGCTGAACGTCTCCATCTTCTGCTTCGGTCCAGGTTGGATCCACAGAACCTTGTTTACACCGCCGTCTCCCCCTGCTACTTCCTGGGTTCAGCTGGCGACACCAGCGCCCCCTGCTGCTCCGGAGGAAGCACGAAAAGAAAAATCACAAACTCGAGGTCTCACTCTGATTCATGTGAATCTCAGAGTTATTGTTATTGTCCCCAAATATGTTTTATTCTTTATACATGTTACATAAGTGCAAACCAAGTAAATACATGTTTTATAAATATAAATACCACACACATTTGTATGTATAAGTGTATATAGTAGATATATATATGTTGTATAGCGTGCATGTTGTAAGCGTGTTAATATTAGTTAATATATGCTGATGTTATACATTTCAATATATATGATATAATATATGTACATTTTATATAATGAATATATGTAAACGTTTACTATGGATATCTCATAAACCATAACTTTTGATAATTTAACGTATGTACATGATTTCGGACCCGTAGAGATACATTTATTAGACATGGAATCAAAAGTATTATCAATAAAGAAAATAATACGTCTGAGCAGAGATTCTTCTGCATGAAGTCAAAATTATGATTCTAAAGAAAAAAATGTTCTGTTTCCGGTTCTGTGTAAGTGAGTCATCGTCTTTATTTACGATCTTTATTCAAGGGGGGGGCCGGAGATCCATTTCCCATGATGCTCCGCGGCCTCTCTCGGTGCAGAGAAGCTTCGGTTTGGACGAAAACGCCTGAAACCAATGTGAGCGTGAGACCGGCGGAGCGTCAGTGCGAACGGACCCGAGCCGCGGAGCCCGGGAGGCGGGCAGCGTCTCTGACGGCGAATGCCTCTCACGGCGCGGAGCTCTGCCGGGAGGAGGAGGAAGAAACCGGGCGAGAAGCTCCCGGAGCCACCGGGGGAGTCGACTTCGGCTGAGGTACAGAGAGCTAACAGCGGTAGCATGCTAACAGGCTAGCATGGCTGTGTTTGTTGTGATCACCGCAGGTTAACGAGCAGGTCCCGGTGGTACCGGACAGAGAGGAGACCGGTGAACCGCGGCGATGAGCCGGAACCTGCCGGTTAACGGCAGCGCGGCTGTCAGGGCTGCTAGCATGCTAGGCTAGTACATGCTAACATGTTAGAATCACATTGTTGTGTTCTCAGGCTTGAATTTGAAGGCTTCATTTAGCTTAGCTTCCTGTTGACTTGTGGAGCCACGATCCAACCTGTCAGGTGAATGACGTCAGTGTCGCCCTTCTCACCTGGTGGAGTTTTATTAAAGAACTGAAAACTGAAGAACAACTTCCTGTTCAGACTAACTCAGTCACATGACCCACAAGCCACCTCATGATTTGTTCTGTCCTCAGGTGATGGCGCCTACGCGGATGAAACTGCGTGTGCGTCGCCGTGATGCTGCTGGTGCCGGTCCAGGTGCGGGTCCAGGTGCGGTAGGAGGCGGTCAGCCTGTGGAGGAAGAGGTGAGGAGACGAGAGAGCAGCAGCCGCAGCAGCAGCCGCAGGAAGAAGTCCAGCAATGCTCCAACCGCAGCCGCCACTACCTCCTCTCCTCCCAACTCCTCTCCTCCTACCTCCTCCGCCTCGGCGAGGGCGGTGGTCGCGGCAGAGGACGCTTCGCCTGACTCCAAGTGCCCCATCTGTCTGGACCGCTTCAACAACCTGGCGTACCTGGACCGATGCCTGCACCGCTTCTGCTTCCCCTGCATCCAGGAGTGGTCACACAACAAGGCCGAGTGTCCGCTCTGCAAGCAGCCGTTCGCCTCCATCTTGCACTCGGTCCGCGCCGAGGACGACTTCAAGGAATACACGCTGCGGCCGGCGCCTGCCAACAGCAGCGTTGCCGCCACTGTGGCAATGGTGGCGGCGATGGCGTCAGCGGCAAGGAGCAACCATCAAATGAGGTTGATGTTAAGGAGACACCGGACGGCAGACGGTCTAGAAACAACCACGAGGAGGCGGAGGAGAGAGAGGGGCGGAAGAGGAGGAGGAAGCAGGAGGACGGGGGTGTGGGAGTGGTACCTTGATTCTCCTCCTCTTCCTCTCCCTCCTCTTCCTCACCATCCAGCTGTCTCTCCCGTGGTGGCGGAGGACAGTGGAGAGGGTGAAGACGTGGACCAGCAGAGGATGAGGGGAGGAGCAGACCTGGCGGAGCGAGGGGTGATATTCGAGGGACTGACGGGCCTCGGAGGGGCGAGGACGCACAACGACCGGGCGTCACGGCGGCTGATGACCCGTCTGGCAACAAGGCAGCGACTGCAACGAGACGGTGGAACTGTGCGGCGTCTGAGGGAGAGAGAGACTGTAGCTTTCCGCCGCGCTCTCTACCGCTGTGGCATACGGGTCCGTGGCGTTGCCGGGGTCAGCGGTAACCAGGGACAACAATGTGACATCACAGCAGAAAGCTTCCGTCGTAACCCTGTCCACTTGAACAAACTTCGACCCTGGTTGCGGCGGGAGCTCACAGTGCTCTACGGTGCTCACGGCACGCTGGTCGACATAGTCCAACGCATCATCATGGCGCAGCTTGCCCGCCACGGGCTGGAGGACTCACCCACCATAGAGGACGAGCTGCGTCCGTTCCTGTTGGCTCGCACCGACCATTTCCTGCATGAGCTGGTAAATTTCGCCCGCTCACCACTCAGTCTGGAAAACTATGACTTGCAGGCGGTGTATGAGCCACCGGCCGCCGCCCTAGAGCTGGATGGGATCAGCAGCCCCTCTGACAGCAGCTCTGTTATCGCAATATCAGAGGGCGAGGAAAACGAGACTGGAGTGCGGGCGGCGGGCGCTCATGATGATGTCATCCAAACAGAAGCTGCCTCAGTCTGTCGGGTTGGGACGACGAGACTCCAGGCCCCTCCTACTCCACTGCTGAGCCGTCGTGTTCGCTTGCCTCGCTGTCGTTTAGCCCCGCCCAACAAGAGGCGGCCAATCAGGAGGGGGAGAAGCTGGAGGGGGAGGAGGAGTGTCTGATAGTGGGATACAAGAAGCCGATCGCTGAGCGAACTCCTGAGCTGGTGCAGCTGTCATCCGACACAGATGAAGAGGAGGAGAAGGAGAAGACGACGGAGAAGCTTCCTCCTCTCGCCACCACCCCTCCTCCTCTTTCTTACATACCCACAATCCCCCCCTCCACATCTGCCACCTTCCAAGAGGAGCAGGACGACAAGCAGAAGGAGAAAGATGGCGAACCGGGCGGGCGTTGTTCACGTCCGCGTTCATGGTCGGCCAGCTCTGGAAGGAGCCCAGAGACGGTGTGCACACTCAGCCCAAGCGAGGGGCAGCAGGACAGCCGGAGAGACTGGAAGCAGTCCAGCAGTGAGACGGCCAGGGAGAAGAGGAAGAGGAGGAAGAGGGGGCCGGACAGGAGCGGAACTCTGTGCAACCCAAACCGCTCCATCTATCCCGCCATGATGTGCCACCCCTCCCCTTCACCGTTTCACTCCAGCATAGAGTCCAGTTCTCCACCCGGCTCTAGCTGTGAGTACCGCTGCTCCCCTCTCACCTCCTCCGCCTCCTCCCCATCACACTCCTCCTCGCCCTTCTGCTTCTCCCCGCTGCTGTCGTCGCCGCTTCCGCAGACGCCGCCCTCGCTCTCCCCCGGCGACGCTCACCACAGAGACAAACCCGGCGGGAAGAGGAAGTACAAGAGCCGCCACCTGGACAGCAACGACAAGGACCCTACCTGGAAGCCATACAGTGGGCACCCTGACGAGAAGCAGCGGGAGAGGAGGAGGAAAAGGGGGCGAGACGGAGGGAGGAGGAGAGATACTCACAGGAGGGAGAGTGTTGGTAGTGAGAGGTGAGAGACGACACTTCCTGTTTCTGAGAGATAGAGACAGACATTCTAATTTGAGAAAATGTTTTTACTAATTGTGAACAAAAGTGTTGAAACCTCTCGTTTTCTGTCCGTCTGTGTGCGTCTGTCATCCAGCATCAGCAAGAGGTATCGAGAAGACCGCAGTCCCAGCGTGGAGATCATCTACGAGGGCACAATCCTCGCCGACGCAACGCAGCCCCCCGCCAGGAAGCGCCGCAGGAAACGCCACCGGAAGACACGACACAGCAGGTGGGGGAAAAAACATGCACGCACAACAAACGTTTTTTCCAGTGTGACAATAATGTTAACACACAGTCATTACATCTTAACAAAATAATACAATTAAACTATTATTAGTATTATTAATTCATTTATTTTTATTATTATTATAATTAATAATTTCAACAATTTTATCAGATCTGCAGTTGTCAAATTATCCAGCAGGGGGCGGCCTGTCATGATCTCTGCCTCTAACAAGAAGAAGAATTCTGCTCCATTATAACTCAGTCTCTCTCTCCCTCTCTCTCCCTCAGCTCTCCAGTCATCATCACCCTCGACAGCGACACTAGCCACGAAAACGACGGCAACAACAAACCCGGCGGCGGCGGCGGCGGCAGCAGCAGCAGCAGTCCGCTCAGCAGCCAGCAGACCGTCGACTTCTCCGACCTCCCTCCGCTCCCGTTGGTGCATTCTGCCGGTGTGGGCGGGGCCTTGGATGAAGAGATCGGCGAACTTCCTGTAGACATCCTGGACAGAGGGTCAGATGGGTCGGAGGCGGAGCCGCCAGGACGGTCGGAAGCTGCGGGTCCCGTCGCCGTCGACAACAACAGCGATCACGATGTGGATGTGGAAAACGTAGAGGAGAGCGGGTCACTGTTGGCGTGCAGGACTACCGCCGCCAATAATCCAAAAGACCCAATGAGTGTGGGCGGCGGCCATCAGCCAACCGGAGACCACGATTTCATCCCCATAACGACGGATCTTCGCAAAAGAAACTCTGCGGTCTCGACCTCTGACACTCGTCTCCTAGCAACCATCCTCGACGACCTGAAGGGAATCGCTGCTCCTAAATGTGACCTTTCTCTGACCTTTGAACCCAGTCGTTCACCCGACTCAAGGAAAAAGCGTTTTCAGGATCTGCACGAGGCTCGTTCGAAGCTGAGCAGCAGGTTGGCTGAGCCGAGAGTTCCTGATGTCACAGACCTGCCGCCATGTCGTAAGTCCACCGCTCCGCTGCCTCCTCTTCAGCAAATGGATTTCAGGGTTGGAGAGGACGGCGTGGACGTCCCCCCGCTCCTCCGACAGGCCAGTCCTGTGCGAGCCCACAACAGAAACACGCCACCACCATTAAAACACAAAGATGCAGGAAGTCCTCACCTCTCCCCTGCTGACCGCCTCTCGCCTCACTCCTCTGCTGACCGCCATTCTAATCCCGCTGCTGACTCCCGCTTGGCCCCTGAGGCCTTCCCCCAAATTCAGCGCTGAAGAAACATTTCAAAAGCACTCTGGCGTTGAGAGGAGTTGTGGCGCCTGACTCACGTTCGGCCGCTTTAACCACGAGCATCAAACACACGAGTCCCGTTGATTCATCGTCTGCTTCTGAAAACGGTTCCACTCATACAGATGGTTTACCACATCTGGACGTCGTGAACTCTTTTCATTCGTCGGAGGAACATTCCAGCTGTGATGTCACAGAAGAGACTTCTCTCTCTGTTCGTAGATCTTCACCCGTTCACGTTGATCCTGTTAATTCTGTTGATTTCCATTCAGCCGTCAGCGGCTGGTCCAAAGAGAAGCTGCCTCACACTCACTCTACCTCCGGAGGCGATCAGACGTTTAGGCCCTCTTCCTGTCGGGTGGCGCGCTCCGACTTGCACGTCTCCAGTAGTGGTGTTGCTGGAGGCTTACCAGCAGGTAGTGGCTTTTTCTCAGGAGTTACTTCCAACGACACGTCTCCTCTTTTGCTTTCAACTGTTGATTCCAGGACTCCGAATCACTCGTCCCCCGTCAGGTCGTTGCCCGTTGACGTCCTTCGTAAAGTCTCAAATGCACTGACCCCCGCTCTTCCTGTGCAGCTGCAGAGCGACTGACGGACACGTTTTCAGTCGTCAACCGTGAGGACACATCAGCACCTGTTGATTTCCACTGTATGAATCCGTCACCAGCCACTGACGGACACTTCAACCACGCAGCCTCACCCACGTCGCACAGAAAGTGTCTTTCTGAACCTTCGGTCGAGTCGCTCTCAAAACACTCAACTGATTTAAAGCATCACAACCACTTTGATCCTGTGGACGCTCACCGAGACGACCGCGTCACGTCCTCCCCACACAACCAGTGGAACTCAAACGCCTCCGCTGACGCCCACTCGGACTCTGTCGCCCTTTGACGAATGGTTGCCCAGCGCAACTTGGTGGAGCAAATATCCGAAATTCACTTTTGATTTTGACTATTTTTTTGAAATGTTCTTCCTCTCGTTCCTGTGGACACATTTGTTCTCACCGAAAAGAATGGACGATGAAATTATGATTTCTTTAGTGTGATAGTTTTTTTCTGGGGCTGGGACAAAGCATCGACTTGTCATTTTATTTTAAATTAGTCTTTATTATAGCCCAACTGATGCAGATGTTTTAGGGTTGATACTGATATTTTGTATTTTCAAAAATTGTTAATTATGCGTAAGATGTTATCAAACCCTCGTGACAAAGAAATGTAATTGAGGTTTGATGTTTTACAGTTTAACCCTAAACTTTATTATAAATAATAATAAAAAAAGACAAATACAACCAAATGTT
This sequence comes from Reinhardtius hippoglossoides, assembly GCA_006182925.3. Lineage (NCBI taxonomy): Eukaryota > Metazoa > Chordata > Actinopteri > Pleuronectiformes > Pleuronectidae > Reinhardtius > Reinhardtius hippoglossoides. The sequence goes on from CM031692.1 coordinate 12,583,366, forward strand.
AAAGAAAAAAATGGATTAAGTATAATAATGTTTTCTACGTGACCTTTTCTAAATTCTTTTCTTTTGTCTTATCTTTTTTCAATATAGCCACTAATCAATAAATGTCGGGATCTAGATTTGATGCAAAATATCCAATTTAAAAAATAACTACTACTTGACTTCAACTAAACTGTGATTATCAGGAAATACATTTATGTAAAGGTAATAAATAATAATTGTACTGGTTGATAAATTGATGCCTGGTCCCGCCTCCAGTTGATGGACGAGTCACATGAAAATATGAAAGCAGTGTTGTTGACCACGCCTTGTGTCTGTCAATCAAGCTCGGACGTTGTATAAAACAGTAGCTGTAATTAAATAAAACGGGATTAAGGTAAACGTGATGAAATGTATCAATTCAAGGTGAAAAGGCAAATCTGCAAATACATGATTAAAGAAAATACGTTTGGAATGCCACAGCTGCGTTGTGCGATGATTGGACTCGTAAACACGTAAATGAGCGAAGACGTGAAGGAAGTGTAAAACCTAAAGTCATCACATAAAACTGACTATCTTTAAGAATGTCGACATGACGGCTCACAACGCATCTGGATCGCCCCCTGGTGGCTGTAAAGTCATTTTGAAATGTTTTAATTCCTTGTAATGTGTTTTTTTTCTTTATTTTTAATTAAATGCTTCTCGGTGTAACTGGAGAATCAGGAGCTTTCATTTTCACCTCTGAGCAAATTCGGGTGCGTTTTGTTTTCCTCACCACCAGATGGAGCCAGACTCAAGCTTTCGCCTCCTGCTCCATCACATCCCGTCTCTCTCTCTGACGGAGGGATGATGAGTCTCCAGGGGGCGACACCGAGTTTCACCCACACTAATTAAAACTAATCAGGCCCCTGTTAACAGCTGTTAAACACTGTGGTGGATCAGCGCTGACTCCTGACAAAAAGTAAAAATCACCTCGAACACTGATCAGAAATAAACTTTTACAGTCGTCCTGCAGCCACTCACGCGTCTTAATTTAGAGGAACATCACAGTTGCTATGGTTACGCCTGGTGTAACCATGATATTCATTAATTGACTAAATATAAGGAGGATTAAATGAAGTGTTTGATAATTGTATTGTTTTTCCTCATTAGTCTGAAAGTGGTGCCTAATAAAATGGTTACAAAGCGCAGGGGGAAAATCGGGGTCATGTTTAACGATCTAGTTCACAACAGAATAGACGACATCGGAGATTCGCTCATTCAGCAACAAATTCTGGAGCTTTAAGAAACGTTGGATGTGAGGATTGTTACATTTCTGAAAACAGACGCTGACACATGGGTCGACATTAAAACGTCGAATAATTAACGTGTTTGTTGAGTTGAGTGCTGTCGGTCCACTGACTGTAGGGACCAATCAGAGCCACTGTGTGCAATGATTGGTCTAATGGGGAAGTAGGCGGGACTAGAACAAATTATTACAGTTATGAGAAAGGTCCTGATCCGTGATTGTCGTCGCTTTGCTACGATGGAGTATTAGGGTCACTTAATAAAATAATAAAGTCGAAAACATTACAAGAATTAAGGTGTAATATTAAGTCGTAATATGATGCGAACAAAGTCCAGTTCAAGATTTGTGATCCAGAAATAACTGTGATGAAAATGGATTCTCCTTGGTCGTTATTTCATAAAGAAAATGTTTTTCTTTTTCTTGTTAAATGTTTTTTTATATCATTTAAACTTCATTCTGGAAATCTTTCTTCATTCCCCCTAATAAAGATTCCACCGTCCTTTCATCATGTGAATGTATGGATGCTGTAGATTTTTGCTGCAGATGATCAGATGAGTGAAATATGATCACAGTCACATTTTAGATTAAATTAAGAAAAATCTGAATCGATAAAATAAATCTTTGTTACAAACCTTTTCTGTTTCTTTTGTTTGTTTGTTGACAAACATCAGTTGTTTGCGTCACAGCTGTTTGTGTCCCCCTCTCTCTCTCTTTCTCAGGCCACGCCCACATTCTAGAACACTGGTGGCAGGCCATTGTTAGCGCTGTTGCCAGGCAACACGGCGCACCGTCGTCAGGGACAACCAGCTCCTCTGTCTTTCTCTCCCTCTCTGTCTGATAGCAACACCATTACTGTGATGACACACACACACACACACAAACACACACAGCTTCCATCTTGTGGGAAAAAATTTCAAGCAAATACACAAATACATATTGTTCATTTTCACACCTGCTCTTTCTCTCTCTCTCTCTCTCTCCTCTCTCACACACAAACACACGCACTATTGTATGATGCAATCACCTGACATCCGTATTCGTCCCTGTGCGTCTATCACAGACCCGCTGCTAATCTTTGAAATGCTTTATTATAATTCAGCACATGAGGTCGTCACGGAGACAGAACACACGAGGAAGAGGACACACAAAAAAACAACGTCCCCCTCCCTCCCACATCGCCTCACCCAAACCCTGAGAAAAAGGGGACGTTTGATTTTAGTTCCCACGCAGAGGTGAACATTTTCCTCATGAAACAACAAAAAAAAAGAATTATTTCAAACATGTCGGTGAGAGCAGAGTCTGACGCCATGATGACATCATCATGTTTCGTTAAGTTGATCGTTAACGTCTGAATCGATGACATAACCAACAGCGTTTTCAGTTTACGCGGAACATTCGCGTGGATAGAACAGGCTGTAAATAAAGATGGACGACATGACAGATTCTCTATGTTAGCAGATGGGACACTAAACAAAAAGGAAATCCAAATAGACATAACATTTTTTTTAAACGTCGTCCATCTTTACGTATAGTCTATGGGATTGAACAACAACCTGCGTTATCATTCTGAGCAAGAATTTTAATTCTATAAAACGTTTGATCAGTGTGTTTAAATGGAAACACAGAACTTGTTGGAAATGACGCGGATCTGTTCTGTTCCAGTTCAGTTCACTTTAGTCCTGCGAGTTCCCATGATGCATTTCAGCTGCAGGTGCACTCTCCTGTTGGTCACCACTAATAGAAGAGAAGAGAAACTGGTTCTGAACTTTCTTCAAGCTTCGGGTCATGTTTTAACAGACGTGTCAATTTAAAGCCCATAATCAATCATCAATAAGTCTCTGTTTTTCCTGAAGAGACAAATGATAAACACTTCCATGATACAAAAATACAACAACGTGAGCTTCAGTCTGTTTTAGTTTGTATAAAACCAAATGGAAGTGTTACTGCGCCCTGAGAACTTTCCAGTGAAATCCACATGGATAAAAGAAATTCAGACGTTTCACTTCAGGCAATGAAATAAACCCGAGAATTAAACAAAACTAAAATAAAAATGGAGGGATGATGAAGCAGATCAGCTCTGGACCATCGATAGTTAAGAAACAGATCATGTCGTACCCGCGTGTACACAACCCGGTATAACTCAATCAAGGTGCCTTTAAAGATCTCGAGGAGGAGGTAGACAAAAGAGACAGATAACAGTGATGTGGCAACTGTAGTCCTACTGCAGTGAACTTGTAGTCCTTAATAACAGTCTTGGATCACTTCCTGCTGAGGTCAGTTCGTACTCGCTCTGAGGTTTTTCCTGTCGTCCAGTTTTGGTCAAACAGGAGGCCTGAAACTTCCTGGTTTGGCTTCGGCTGGATTTCCTGTTCACTAAGAGGAGGAGGAGGAGGAGGAAGACGTTTGATCACACATGATGAAGGTGGCTCCAGGCGGGGTTGTGTTTACCGTGTCTGTATGAACATTGAGTAGCTGCCGTTACAGAATCCTATCAGACACATGTTTATAGCGATAAAGTAAATCTTATTTTTTCAGATTTAGTTTTTAAGTGTAAATCACTGATGTAGATAAAAAGACAAAGGGAATTTATCCCAGGTCAGAAATAAAGGATCAGACTTAGATCATTATAATTTGACATGGTATGTCCTCACGAGTCACTCCGGCGTTTCTGATCTCTGATTGGTCAGTTCTCTCTCCGACCATGTGAACAGCAGAACCACAGTGTAGGATGTAGTGACATCTAGTGGTAAGGGTGCAGATTGCAACCAACTGAATTAATGCATTTGGAACCAGATTTTGCGTGAATCATGTTGATGCTTATATGCGCAAACACCGACTGGTAGCATTTCTAGCGAGTTAGCGTTTGCCTTTCGAAGATCTGGACACGGTCATGGTGATTGGCCAGTTCCTCCTTTATGTGACCAAACTGTCCCCTCCTCCTCCGTCCTCCTCGCTGCGTCCCTGTTCCGGTTGACGTGGGATTTGCAGTTTTTATTTTCACATAGTATGAAAGTGAAGTCCTTCCTCAAAGCGTCAGGTTCATTTCCAGATACGTTCGTCCAATGACGTCTTTCAAGCCTGATTTGTTTTCCTTGTGCGATGTTGACTTCCTGTCCGGCGTTGAGCTGCGACTGTGTGGGGGAGGGGCAGCTAGAAGAACCAACGAAATGCTTCGCCGGTCGGGACAGAAGGCGGCCGCTACGACAAAGAGACACAAAGTAGAGGTGAGAGAGAGAAATGAAAGAAACAGTTTAGATCATAAACTGTCAGTAAATATCCACGACATGACAGCTCCCTAAGGTGAAGCCATATCATCTCGATCGCCCCCTGAGAACACCTGAGCACGTACGTCACATGACCCTTCATGTAGTGATCTTCATTTAACTCCGGTCAGATTGTTGTGTTACCAAAACAACAAGGAGGTTTTCACAAAGGGAACTTCCTGATTGGCTGAGGAACTTTGGGTAGACCTCACAGAGGACAGAGAAGGGATGAGGCAAGAGTGTGAAACCACCTGAACACACACACACACGCACACACACACACACACGCACACACACACACACACACACACACACACACACACACACACACACACACACACACACACACTGTGCTGTCACTTGCTGTTACCCTCCACAGGTCCAATTAGTGTGTAATTGAGGAAGATTACGGCTGCTAATTCACAGTCACACACACACACACGCACACACACTGTTTCGATGCTTGTGTTGATACCATGTGTGTGTGGATGCCGAGGGAATAATTAGTGATAGTTTGTCGAGATTCCCCAGAAAGAAGTGGTGTGGTGTGGTGTGTGTGCGTGTGAGAGTGAGATATATAGAGTCATCAGTGAGGTCGAACACCGGTGTCAATGAATTATTGATTACCACTAATTCTTATTGCACTTACTCTCTCTCCCTCACACACACTAGTAGATCACATAAATTTTCTCTTTTTCCTCTCTCCCTGCAGCTCGCTTTATCACTTTGAATCAGTGGTGTGTGAGACGTGTGCGTGTGTGTGTGTGTGTGTGTGTGTGTGTTGGCAGCCTGCCAGACCTCAGCAGGGACTGTGCTCTCGCTTTTCACCACCCACCATCTGCACAGCGTTAACACTCGAACACACACACACGTCTCACACACAGACTCAACAGGGTGAGAAATGCCTTCCAGCTCATGCCCCGCTGGCAGTGATCTGGGTTAAGCGAGCCAGGACACACAAACGCACTCTCTTTCACACCACACACACACACACACACACACGGCCAAGCTTCTAAAGAGAGGATGACAAATCTTGGTGTGACCCATGATTGTCTGTGTGTGGTGTGTGGTGTGTGTGTGTGTGTGGTGTGTGTGTGTGTGTGTGGGACCCATGAGTGTGTGTGTGCATGTGACCCCATTTGTGTGTGGGACCCTGTTCAGACCTGGTATTAACATACGTCCTGAGAGATCCGACCTCAAGTGTCCAGCACTAAGTACCTGTGTTCACACCAATTTGTCCTGAATGTGTCTCCTGTGTTCAGATCTCACTTCCCCGCTCTACGTGCAAAGAACACGTATGTCAAGTGTGTTAGTTAAGACCCAACAGTGTTGTTTCGACCTAGTCAGAGGTTACAGATGTGTCACTTAGTGTGTCTGTGTGTCGGCAGAGAGAGAGAGAGGAGAGAGAGAGAGAGAGAGAGAGAGAGGAGAGGAGAGGAGGAGAGAGAGAGAAGAGAGGAGAGGAGGAGAGGAGAGAGAGAGAGAGAGAGAGAGAGAACCAATTTAAGAAAAGTGTCAGTCATGATGCTGTGTCAGTGTTGGATAATTTTTGCGATGGCCATAAACAAATCAGCATTTGGGCTGATTTCAGGTAAAAGAAGAACTTGTGTCATTCATAGTCATAGTTCATAGTTCATAGTGCAGCAGGTCAGAGGACGTCAGCTGAGTCGTCGTTTCTGATGTGGCCCAGACAGAAAGTGGTCTGGTGTGTTCGGATCTATATCAGATTTAAGTGCCTTCACACATCGGATGAAAAAAAACACATGTTAACACCAGGTGTGTCCGGGGTCTGTGTGTGTGTCCTCACCTCAAGTGCCCCCCCACCTCCCCCTGGTTTCTTCTTCAGCTCTTCACACTTCCTGAACTTGCAGATTTGATGACCCGTCTTCCTGTTGCGGCAGGACGAGCAGACGCCGCAGTTGATAAGCCGCCTGCACGGCCCACACACGCCGCACCGCTTCCTCTTCCTCTTGGCCACTGCCCCCGATGAAGAAGACGACGATGAAGACAGGGCCACGCCCCCTGCGGTCACTACTGACGATGAGGGTGAGGAGGAGGAGGGGCAGGGGGAGGAGTTGGTGTGCTGCTGGCAGTCCGTTAGCGCCCGCTGGCCACCCGTCATCTGGAAGGCGCTGCCAGCATCTGAGATCCCGCCCCCTGCCGACCCCATCGCCATGACAATGACCCCAGGAGGTAATCCCAGCCCCCCCAAGAAGCTACTACCCATCACCCCTCCCCCATTGCAGCCCCCGCCCTCTGATAGGCTCATCATGTCTGGGTGGGCGTGTCCCTGCTTGTTCATGATGCCGCACTCCGCACCACCGCTGTAACCAGGGAGAAAGTTTGCGTTGCTCGGCGCCATGGGGTGATGGTGTGCTGTTCCCTGGCTGACAGGAAGTGAGGAGGCAGTGTGTCCATGTTTTTCAGCTCCTCCCCCCTCACTACTCCCTCCACCTGATCCCCCTCCAGACCCCGCGCCGCCGTGGTGCATGCTGGTACTGTGGGAGTGTGGGGAGGTCAGGTGACCCTGCGTCACAGAGGGGTGGTGATGGTGGTGGTGATGCGTTGGTGCAGTTGCCACAGGTTTGGGCCGGCTCCAAAACATGGCGGCTGGGTGGTTCATGTTCATGTTGTCGTGGCAGCCCCAAGGCGCTGTCGCCATGGTGCCCAGCCTGGCAGCGGCGGCAGGAGGGAAGATGGGGGCGGCCGCCGCCAAACGGGCCGCCAGCTTGGCAGACTGAGGGAAGTTTGCGACGTTCATGTTCATGTTGACGTTGGATTTGTAGAAGTTGGCGATGGACGAACGGTAGCGGTCCATCTCCGTGGTGTAATCCAGCATCGGAGCCAAACTTGACACCTGCAACAGAAACATGATCATCATCCAATCAAATCGGAGAAAAGTTGGTCTGTTGTCTTTGAGCGGAAACGCTGTCGGTTCCACAAACTAAAACTGAGAACAGACCTTTGTTCACAGAGCTTTAGAGGAAATATTTAAATATGGCTACGAGGGTCTACTGCAGAGTCATTTGACCCGGAAGAGAACGCAAGTTGTTTCCATTCACATCGCAGCCAAAAGCCAAATGTTCGTGGGTTTTTTTGAGCAATGGAAAAGAAAACTAAACAAAAGAGGATGTTTGGTTTTCCTTGGTTTCCCGTTTCTCTGTATGAATTCTCTCTCTTGTTTCTCTGCATTTGGTCTCCTCCACCTCTTCTTTAGCTGTTAATGTTTCACTATCTTCACCAGCTGCTGTCGGTGTCTGTTCACAGATGAACAACGCTGATGAGAGCCATGAGAGTGAAGCTACGTCAACTCCAGCGGGTCACGTGACCTCGTATCTGTCTCAGTGATGACTCACCTGCCCCTGTCCGCCGTAAACATGGTGATTCGGGTGATGGTGGGAGGGGGCGGAGCTTCTCTGGAGCATTGAGGAGAGGTCGCTCTCCACACACACGCCGCTCGTCATGCCCGACATGACCTCACACACTTGCGCGCACACATGCACACACACGCACACACTTGCTCACAAAGGAAGTCGGGGAGCAGTCGGTCCCGTGTGCTCGACTCGTCTGGTTCTGTGAATGAAAACAAAGACAAGAATCAGGAAGGTGATGAAGTTTATTCTGCTGGTTTCGTGACATCGCCGCAGGGGACGGCTCAACTCATCTCAGACTTAACTTATCATACACTGAACCTGTAAGATAACCCCCTCGCCTGGTGTTCCCCACATTCTCCTCATGTCATGAATGAGTCTGACCCGGACAATCTACTGCTGCTTCTTCACATGAGAAGAAATTCTCCAGGGTTCATGTCTGAAAACATATTGAGAGTCCTCGTGTTCTCGGGGTTCAGTTGGTTGTAACATATAAGTTCACCACTAAATCTAAAGATTTCATTCATCCAGGTCATTTCCAGGTGTTGTACATGTGAACGTAGAAAGCGTGGTTAACTCAATCCTTCACACTTAACGTGATGGTGATAACAATAGAGGATGTTTGGGCGCCACGTCTCGTCTAATGTTCCCGACATTTTCCTTTTTTCCCGTTTTTCATATGTTAAACATGAAAAATGTCCAAGGGTTCATGTCTGAAAACAGGTCAAGATTCCAGCCAAATTCAAACTGAATGAAACTTTGAGCTGCTCTGAGTGTCCAGCAGGGGGCGCTCTGTAAGTCAGGGTCAATCACAGAAACCAGGTCATCGTATTCACTTTTCAACAAACATCACAAACTGTTCGCACGTCTCCTAGAGAAGACTCACATGCACACAATGACACACGCACAAATTTGCGCGTGCGTGTGCGTGTGTGTGTGTGTGCACGTCAAAGACAGTCTAAGCACAAAGTGTGTTCATGTGTAGAAGGAGAAAGAGCAAGAGTGTGTGTCTGCACTGAGCGTGTGCGTATCCACTGAGACATGCACGCGCTCCGTGAGATACGCACGCGCTGCCCCCCTAACGCTCCCTCGAGGCGGAACTAATTACCCCGTCTGGTCAACCGGGCGGCTCGAGCTCCGACAGAAGGTCACGGTGGCCACTGCCTCAAGGGGGTGAGGGGGGGTCTCCCACGCGACACATTAACACCCCCCCCCCCCCCTCACCCCCTGAGGCACAGTGTGAGGGAGGAGGGAGGGGGGGGCCGGGGGGCTGGGGGGGGTCAAGATTATTAAAACAGATCCGATAAAAACCGATAAGAACGATAAATACCGTGAACACAGCATGCAGTCCGGAGGAGAGGAGGAGGAGGAGGAGGAGGAGAAGATGGACGGCGGGTGCTGCTGATGCTACTTACCGAAAGGAGGAGGAGGAGGAAGAGGAGGAGGAGAAGAGGAGGAAAGAGGAGAAGAGGAGGAAGAGAGAAGGAAAAGACCGTCTGGGAATTAGCCCGCCACGGATCATGGCTGGCGGGAAGGAGACAGAGAGAGGGGGGTGGGGGGGTGTGTGGGGGGGGGGGGGAGCACCGGGAGGGGATTTGTCGGTACCGAGGAGGGAGGGAGGGGGGGTGATGGATAACAGGGGGGGCGGATGGATAATCACCTGGGTTTGGCACGAGCGTGAGGCGGCGCGCGGAGGGGGGGGAGGGGGGGGGAGTGAAGACCCTGCAGGGGCGGGAAAAAAAGACGAGCTCGAGGAAAGACACACATACTTACACACACACATCACCATAGGAATAAAGGGGGGGGGGGGGGGGGGGGGGGAGACATGCTACGTGCTCGCGACAGAGTGAAGGGGGGGGGGGGGGGGGTGCACGCGACGATGATGTGCAGTAACGGAGAGGGTGGTGTGTGTGTGTGTGTGTGTGTGTGTGTGTGCGCGTGTGTGTGAGTGTGAGTGTGTGAGTGCTGTAGCTGTCGGCGGCGGCAGTGGCAGTGTGCCGCTCCGCGCGTGCGGTGTGATTGGCTGCCTGCTGGGAGTCGAGAGACAGAGACAGAGACAGAGGGCGAGACAAACAGAGTATATATATATATATATATATATATATATATATATAATGTTCTTATTCATCTAATTGACATTTGAATTGCATATATATATGCATATATATTCTGTATATAATTATTTTCTTAATTAAAGATTTATAATGAAACCAATTTCACCCATGGATCAATACTTGGTTATTAAAATTTTATTTTGTAAATTTTACAGTGCATCAATATCCCAAATAATGTGCAATGTCTTTATACACAGTCATTAATTGTCTTTATATACAATCATTAATTGTCTTTATATACAGTTACTGATTGTCTTTATACACAATAATTAATTGTCTTTATATACAGTTACTGATTGTCTTTATACACAGTCATTAATTTTCTTTATATACAGTTACTGATTGTCTTTATACACAATCATTAATTGTCTTTATGTATATTCCAGTTTAAGGCCTCACTTTCACTCTCTACTTCCACGATGGTTAATGAGGCCCTCTAGTGGACGACCACCTGACTGCAGTTTTCTATGACGTGTTTAAAACGGAGCCTCATTGAGTCGCTGAGGGGATTTACTCTTCCCGTCGCTTCTCGCTCCTCCGGCCGTTAAAACCGGAGCCACCGTGAAGCGGGAACCAACGGCTTCCGGTATGTCCGATCATCGGCTCCGGTTACACGTCACCTGGCCGTCGCTGTGACCGGCAGCAGCTTTCCAAACCCGGCACATGGGGGAAGCTAACGGGGGTAGCCCGCAGTGTCTGCTAAGAGCTAGTGTGATGCTAGCGTGTGATGCTAACAGCACCGTTAGCTGAGCGGCTAATGGAGCAACGTCGCTGAAGTTCGCCTCCAGTTCGATAGTTCGGCTCAGAGGAGCTCGACCCAGCTGTCCAATGTGAGGCTGACTTCAGCTGCCCTAGCGTGTCATCCAGTTGTTATACACAAGATCCACATAGGCAGTGACATCATCGCGTTGGTGGTATAGTGGTGAGCATAGCTGCCTTCCAAGCAGTTGACCCGGGTTCGATTCCCGGCCAACGCAAGGTTTTTTTTTTGTTAGAAGCTTTTCAGTTACAGTTCCGTGAATCACGTGACGAGCTGCGGTTCAACTGCACTTCTTCAAATGAGTGAACACTTTTTATTTCTATAACACTCTTTAAGAACAGTTTTGACAGAATATCAGAGTAATGACACTCAGCAGGATGCAACGTGACAACCAGGTGGATACATATACAGCTGTGTCACGTGACAACTTAAACACATGAAAGCAGTAATATAATAAGTAAAAGAAAAGGTGAAAAGAAAACGATAAAAACACACAAAATCACATGAAAGTAAGTCTATTAAAAATGGGTTTTAAGGAAGTTATTTCAAAGAAGTCCCTGACTCCTCGGGTGGGCCGTTCCAAAGCCCAGTCACCTTTAGTTTTCAACCTGGACTCTGGAACACCCGGGCTGCACCTGGACTTTTCCATAAGGCACTTTAACGACGTTAGAGGATGATTAATAAACATGAGATGTTCTTGTGAGTGGGTCTAACAGCAGGAGGTTGTATGTGGCAGCAAAATGACTCCGGACAACTGACTTCTCCTTTATCCAGCTGGTGTCCAGGCGATTTGGACACGTAATACTTTCAAACTTTAATACAAAAATGAAATAGGGCTGTTCCGGTTTGACGCATGGCGAAGTAGGTTGCAAGCCGGGAATACTCTGTTCACATTCGGTCAAAATCCTTTTTTAATCCGTTTAATTCCATTCAACTATTGGTGCTAAGGCTGACTTTAGCTGAGAGTATGAAAAAGACGAATAGAAAAGCAGACCAACAAGATAAAGAGACAAAACAAGCCGACTCAGATAAGCTAGCGGAACAACCGGACTCGGAGGCTAGCAACCTGCTAACCCCGCCAGATGTGGAGAGACTGCTAACGTCCATGGAGGAACGCATTATAGCAAAACCTTCGGCTCAACTGTCGGCTGAGAGCTATTATCGACCAACACCACGAAACCATTCAACAGTTGGAAACCTCGCACAACGACGTGCATACACGACTTGAGATACTTGCATCCTCTGGTGCAGCAGCTCTCAGAAGACCACGAAGAGCTGAAAGCTAAACTGGATGATCTAGAAAACCGATCCAGGCGAAACAATATTCGCATAATAGGACTGCCGGAAAAAGTTGAAGGACTGCATCCCACTTCGTTCATTGACACATTACTGAGAGAAACATTTGGTGTGGAGGCTTTCCCTACCCCAACGATCGCTGACAGGGCTCATCGGATCGCCATGGTCAGGACGAATCCAGCTGACTCCAGACCACGTCCCCTCATCGTGCGAGTTCACCACCTCCAGACCAAGGGACGCATTCTGAAGATGGCAAGAGAGGCCACCTCCGTTTCTTTCCGCGGATCACAAATTCACTTTTCCCCGGACTTCAGCGCTGAAGTCTCCAGGAAGAGAGCTGCATTAGTCCCAGTGAAGTCGCAACTTAAAAATGCGGGATTCAACTACAGGATGCTGTTCCCTGCCAAGCTCCAGGTTACCGACAAGGACAGACAGGAGAAGCATATTTTTCTCTCACCCGACGAAGCTGTCTTGTTTGTGGAAAGACGTACAGGCAAATAGGGCTGGGATACTTCCACGCAGGCTGAAACATAGCGTGGGTGAGCAAGCTAACTCCAGATGCATCGTATTATACGAACTCTGACCGTAGCTTACTCCATAGGACTTCATATTAGTCAACTTTCATTATAAATGGTCGTTCTTCTTTTTACCTTGACTGCTATGTGATGCATAAAAAGCCCTGTTGGATTTTTAAAAAAGTTAAGAAAATGCTCTAGTTATATGCCAAGTTTGGTTGCCTACTATGTTAATGTGACTTAATTTTGGTCGTTTAACTTCGTTTTATGTACAGATGCTTGAAAAACGCGTTTTCTCCCTCCCTAGGTTGTACTACATTTTTTAAGAGGCTAAATAGACTATTTTATACTATATCTTCATAGTTAGGCTATTTTATCTTTCAAAATCTAAAAAAAGGGTGGCACACGCCACCCGCAAACTGTAAGGTGGACTTACTCACAAGTTATCCCTCTATGCAGATGACTTGCTATTATATACATCTAACCCTATAACTGCAGTTCCCTCAATTGTCAACACTCTAAATCAGTTTGGGAAAATATCTGGCTACAAAATTAATCTCCAGAAGAGTGAAATGTTCCCTCTCAATCAGGCGGCCTCTCAAATTTCCCCATCACATTTCCCATTCAAAGTAGTTAAGAAGGGATTTAAGTAGCTTGGAGTAGAAATCACGCCCTCTTTTCCACTGCTATTTATAAAGAACTTTGGGGTGCTCTTGGAAAAGTGTAAACAGGATATGGTGAGATGGTCCAGCCTGCCACTCTCCTTAGTCGGCCGAGTTAACCTAATTAAAATGATTGTGCTACCAAAATTTCTTTACCTCTTCCAAAACATTCCTATCTTGATAAGGAAAAAATGTTTTAAAACTTTGGACCGATGCATAGCATCCTTCATCTGGAATGGTAAATCACACAGGATTAAAAGGCAATCGCTTGAAAGACCCAAAGGGCTTGCTGGCTTGGCTTTGCCCAATTTTATGTATTATTATTGGGCCTGTAATATCCAGAAAATATTGTTCTGGATGAAGGACTATCAACCTGACAGCAGTGAGGCCTGGATACATCTTGAGTGCACAGGTGGCCCGGTCCATTTGCGCTCTGTCTTATGCGCTCCGTCCCCTCCGACCCCACATACCCGATTTTTCTCCAACCCAATTGTCCTTAACTCAGTTGGAATCTGGTCACAGTTTAAAAGACATTTCAACCTGTCTACAATGTCAATTCACTCCCCAATTGTCAATAATTACAATTTCCCACCCTCTACCTTGGACTCAGCTTTTAAAATCTGGATGGCAAAAGGCATTACTTCCACACTTAGCCTCTTTTTTCAGGGCAAATTTGGATCATTCGCACAACTCTCTGAGAAGTTTGACCGGCCAAAATCACATTTTTTTCTCTGCTTGCCAGACGTCTGATACTACTCTTATGGAAGGAACAAACACCACCCACATTCAGCAGATGGATTAGAGACACCATGTCTTTCTTGAAACTGGAGAAAATCAGATATACTCTGAAAGGTTCCATACAGAGCTTTGAGAGAACCTGGACCCCTTTCTTGTCGTACTATGAGAGCATACAAAGCCCACTACAAGAGAAAGATTAGATGGCAACCATCCCCCCTCCCCTCTCTCCCCCCTTCTTTTATTTTTATTTTTTTCTTTATTTCTTTATTTCTTTATTTTTTTTGCTTTGTCTGGCAGCATTATTGTACTGTAATAATTCAATATTCCTGTATATATGTGTATATATATATACATATACATTCTAGATTCTGTCCTAATGTATCTACTTCTGCTGCATGGGGTAGGCTGGCTGGGGGTGGGTGGGTCTTATTGTGGGTAGGGGTATAACCATTAGATTTGTGATGTGTAATTGTATAACTGTATTGATTACCCAAATAACACCAATAAAAAACTGTTAAACATAAAAAATTAAATAGACAGGTGCAGGATATGTTCTGGGAGTTCCAGAGGGAGGGGGCAGCTACGGAGAAGGCTCTGTTGCCCCAGGTAGAAAGTTCGCCGCAACTTCTGATGAGGAATAAACCTGCGTTGTGTGTGTGAACTGTCTTCAGCTGTATACGGTCCTAAGCTGCTTTGACATACAGAGCAGCTTAAGGTCCCTTCATATATCAAAGACCTCATGTCACTAACTATGTGTTTATTTCCCCTCCCATAGTCTCTCTCTCTGCAGGATAACAACTATTATTATTATATGAATTGTTGCTGCTATCATTAATAACATCTTTACACTCTTATTGATTTCACTATAACTAGTCAGAGCTTGATGGTGCACAAGTGTTCCTGGTCTCCCTCTCTCTCCTTTGGTGTAACTAGAGGTTGTAGACCTCTAGTTGAACTGTAACTATTTAAGGAAAATGCATGAGTAAATTTGTTTAGGTCAAAGCTCATAAACTCTTAAGTTTGTTGGCGTTGTGCCTGGACTGGCTTGTGTTCGAATTCCTTCCACTTGTCTGACACGCCCATACATGTTAGGAGTGGACGATTTGAAGACTGAACGTTGGTGAGAAATCAGGAAGAACGAATGAACGCACAAAGGGTCAGATGGTGGTGAAGCTGTCACAGGATGACCGGTGAGTGACAACTTTGACATCATGGTTTTAAAAGTTTTCAATTTCTTTGTCACATTCAAGCCCAGACGTGTTGTACAGTACGATTTGCTTAGCACTCATTTTGAGGAGTGTAGTTCCGGTTTGCTGACACGTCAGCTGTTATTTGACAGGCTCCTTGATTCAGAGGAGACAGTTCAAATAAGACGAAGAAGAAACGATGTTTCAATGTGTAGCGCCGTAACCCCAGATAGGGTGGAGGGGGATATCTGGCACTGGAAACTTGATAAAAAAGCAATACTGAAGAAGCAGGAGTAGATAAAAAAAAGGGGCATTTTATTAAGAAAAAGGTAAAAAAGTAAAAGTAGATTGAACAGTTACAATCAACCCAACTCCCGTACTCACAGGAATCCATGTGTGTTTTTATCTAATTGTATCAATCAAGACCTTTTAATTGTGACTTTGTGTTTTCTGTAGTAAATCTGCGAACTCTGCCCGTCGCCAGCGGCAACAACACATCGATGATGAATGAGATGTTCCAATGTATACATAGTGATGATTCGTTCAGGTACACCACCTACATCGTCACCTACCTGGTCGTGTTTCCTCTCGCCTTTCTGTGCAACACTGGAGCGCTGGTGATTTTCGTCCTGCAGGGTCCCCGCAGGTCAGAACATGCACACACACACAAACACACACAAACACACACATCTCTATTCCTGTGAGAACTTTTCATTCATGCCCTGAACCTTTGAAGCCTTCAAACGACCAGCTGACCTAAGTTCGCTCCAGCGCAGCCGTGCAGGTGTTTCTATATAGACGAACTAGGCAACTGCCAAGGGCGGCGAAATGTGAATTACTGAGGAATGAGTCACACACGCTGCACCTGCACCTCTCCTGGGAGAGAGGTGCATCATCATATAATCATGTCAGTGACTTTGTTGAAGAACAATGGAAACAAACTGTGAAGATACAGAGTTTCTCTCTGGTCCACAGCTGTTTAATGATCAGAAGGTTGGTTTGTACCGAGCTGGCGTCTCTGGGTCCTCCTCCACTCGGACCTGCTCTCACTTTAAAGGTTCCGTGTGTAGAATTTAGTGACGTAAAGTGGTGAAGTTGCATGTGGCAGCGGAACACCCCACACCTCATCCTCCCCTTCCAAACATGAAAGAGAACCTGTGGTAACCTTAAGGTTTCATAAAAACTCAAAGGGTGTTTAGTTTGTCCAGTCAACAAGAAACATGGCGATCCCGGCAGCACCTAGTGGACATGAGCAGAACTGTAGCCCAACAAACATTTTTATCAAGTTTTCTTAACTCTAGTAATCTATATAGTCTGTTCATGGTCAAAATCAACATGGCTGCTCCAACCCTGTTTTCATGTTTTCCCCTCAGAGGCTCTTCCGCCTGTGTGGTCATGATGAATCTCGCCCTATCAGACGCCAGCTTCTCCCTCACCCTCCCACTGCGAGCGTTTTATTACTGGATGGATGGACACTGGGAGTTTCCTAATTGGCTGTGTCTATTATGTGGCTACAGCTTCTACGTTAACATCTACACCAGGTAACACACAAGCAGTCCTGTTCCCATCACTTTATACTCGAACCTTAAATGAAGTCTAGTTTTATGGGGACTGTCCCCATGAGGATGTTGAATAGATGTATAATGTGAATAGAACCAGAACACACACACACACACTCTGAGAAAGTGCTGCTCTTCCTCCCTTAGCATCTTCTTCCTCACTCTACTGAGCGTGCTCCGTTGGCTCGCCGTGACCCAGCCCCTCCGACACAGCTCTCAGGTCACACCCACTCGAACCACGTTGGTCTGTCTGGGAATCTGGGTGTTTGTGGGCGTGTCCGTTTCTCCCTTCCTGTTCAATGGGACGAAAGAAAGGTGAGACTGACTCCGACTTCAGAATCAAATTCAAACCAACTTTTTGTAACAATTGTTCATTTATTTTCTGAATCTTCCACTTTCTTCCACTTTGAATGTCAACATACATTAAAAGTTTGGTTATGAAATTATTTTAAATAATTTACCTTTATCTTATAATCCTAATCTTTCTTTTTTAACTGATCTATGAATTGTTTGAAATCTTTTAAAACTAAGTTAACTCCCTTTCTTCTGTCTCTCTCTCTGAGGTCGGGGTCAACTCGTTGCTTCGAGCCAAATAATGGTTCCTCTTGGAAGGTTATCCTAAAATTAAACTACGTATCATTGGCTCTGGGCTTCCTCCTTCCCCTCGTCACCATCCTCATCTGCTACAGCAGCCTCATACGTCACCTGATGGCCGGGTCTAGCCTCTCTAGCAACCAGTCCAGCAACACCCACCACCATACTAGACAACGCTCTGTACACCTGGTTTCCATGGTGATTGTGACCTTCCTGTTTTGCTTCCTGCCCTATCATGTGATGAGATCACTGCACTGCATGCCGTTTTGGACAAGTGGCACTGTGATGTCATAGTGGTGCTGCAGCGAGCAGTGGTGGTGACGCTGTGTCTGGCGGCATTGAGCAGCGTGCTCAACCCTCTGCTGTACTACTACTCAGCCAAGAAGTTCAGAGACGACCTGAGGGGCGTTTTCCGGAACAGCAGGAGGTCCTTCCAACTCAGAGCTTCAGCTGGGAGGAGGGAACCTGAAACCTGAAACACCTGCAAGGTCATCAGTCAGCTCTGTAGCTCGGCCAATCAAAAGAGTCCGCCTCATTGAAAACAGCATCAAGGATCATTACATTTATTCCTTTTCAAAAGACAGATTTCACCTTTCATGCGTAAATTGAGTGAAATCACCTCCAGCTCTGCAGACATCAATCATTCATGGGGGTTCCAGAGTTGTTGAGGAGGATCCAGGTGTTGTTGAGTTCCAGATGTTGTTAAGGAGGATCCACACGTTGTTGAAGAGGAGGGTTCAAGTGTCGTTGAAGAGAATGCTTCACATCTTCAGTAGGAACCAATGGGCTCGTAGCTGAGAGCCGGACGGAAAAAAACAAGCAGTGTGTGTGTGTGTGTGTGTGTGTGTGTGTGTGTGTGTGTGTGTGTGTGTGTGTGTGTGTGTGTGTGTGTGTGTGTGTGTGTGTGTGTAAATGTTTTATGTGTTTCCAGAGAAGCGTCTTTGATTACATGTTTGTGTTTCTCTTGAGTCACTTGGAACGGAAATGTAGTCATGTGAACAAACGTGTTCTCTCCTCTCACTGCATGTTTGTGTTGTTTTTACAGAGTTTCACACAACCATGATCCTTGTGTGTTGTACTTGTGAACATGTGAGTTTTGTTTCCTGGTTAAGATCCAGTTTGTGAACCCAATGACTCAGGAAACCATCGATCTCAGTAACTTTATCCAAACATGGTATGCAGATCCATTACAGTTGTAATAATCCCTCTGACCTGTAGAGGGTGTTAATCCACCGTGGTGGTGATAATATATTGTTGATTACTGACATTTAAACAGTAAAGATAAATGAGAAGCTGATCAAAACACAACTCAGCTTAAAAACTCATCTCCATTAAGGTCTCAAACAATAAATAATGATGGAGTTCAGATCAAACCTCTTAAATATTCTTGATTATTGTTGTTCTGGGTTGAACCCTCATGGTTGAATGCACTTATTGTAAGTCGCTTTGGATAAAAGCGTCAGCTAAATGAAATGTAATGTAGTTCCTTGGCTTGACCAAATTCTAGTTTTTATTATTGTAATGTAAGGTCATGCTTAAATTTTTGTATTTTTACTTGTATGTCTTTTATTTGTGAAACTATTTGTTAATTTATTTTGATAAGTTCCATATAAATGAAGATATTATGTATTATACATAATGACCAGTCTGTTATTATATGTTATATGTTATGTCTGTTATATTTCAGCACCTTAACCACCCCTCGCACTCATGTTACATGACATCACGAGAGGAAATCCGGGTCAATCCCGTGAGTAAGTAAAATTTTTTGCATCAAAGATGTTTTCAATGTTCATGATGAAGGAACTTGGCCTGGACCTGATTTACAGGTTCAGCAGCAAATGATGAGGACGAGTTTACACCCGGGGCTCCTCCCACTCTTGTGAAAAACAAAGTTGACTAACTGGATGTGGTGTCAGTAATGTCTTGTATTGCTTCCCCTGGTTGCTGTTTCAGAGTCTGTCTGCACAGAGGTAGTGTGGACAACGACGGGGGTGCGACACCTAAAACATCTCTCTGAAAAATACAGATGGCATGAAAGTTTCCACAGTTAGACACAGCGAGGCTCCATGAAGGCTACAGGGTTGACATTTTGTATGTTGTGTTGTTTTTATTGAGTCTGGCTTCAGTTTGTCACTGCGCCCCCCCACACAATACTTTATTACCAGCCACCAACTGCAAACAACCAGTGGAGTCGCCCTCTGCTGGTCATTACATACAATACAGGTTTCAGACACTTTTGCATTGGCTTCATTTTATACATTTATGTCCAGTTTTATAAACAATCTGTGGCTGTGACATTTCGTCTGAGCCATTGTGACAAAAAACACACTTTTGTTGTATATGCAAATATTCCGACTTTACACCTTCCGAGTGTTTGAGTGAGCCAATCAACACACAGCGAACCACAAGGTCAGAGGTCAAAGACAGGAACAGACAGAAAATGATTTTGTGTGTTTTAAGAAAATACACTTTTCTTCCTGTGTGTGTGTGTGTGTTTCCCTACCTCCAGGTGTTTCCTGTCCCCACCCCCTTTTGTTTTACACACACATGCACACACACACACACACATTGAGTGAGACCATCAAAATAAAAGCAGCTGAAGTGACTGTGATCAGCTCCTGTTTGCAGTGAACCCAGTGATGTACACAAACTCTTACTGCATCACTGTGATACTGTAGGAAACTGAAACACATCAAGATTGTACCTGAAGTTCTACAGCCTCTGTTTTTTGAAAGACGTGTTATTTATGACAGGTGGTAAAAATACTCACATTAAACAATTAACAGCCCCCCCCCCCCCCCACCACACACACACACACACACACACACACCAACTTCGGTAAGGACAGTGCGATCACAGATGGTTCCTCAGCTGAACCAACACATGGACTGTTCCTTTAACATCTGGTTTCTGGTTCCAAAGACTCCTCACTGAGATGGGGGGGGGGGGGGGATTGTGGCACCGCAGATTGTCTCTGTTTGAGAAGATGATCCACTACATCGGGGGCTGAGAGGTAGAGCGGTCGTCCTCCAACCACTAGGTCGGCAGGTCGATCCCCAATCCTGTACCCCAAATTGCCCCTAATAGAACAAAACCAAAGGTGCTAATAGATGCACTGTATGAATGTGTGTGTGTGTGAATGGGTCAAAGCACTTTGAGTGGTCAAGACTGGAAAAACGCTATAAAAATACAAACCATTAAAGAAAATACAAACCATTTACACGCGCATGAGTTGATGACTGTAGAAATGATTAATAATAATAAGCGCTTTTAGTTTTGGTGTCAACGCAGCCTCAGTCTCTCATTGTTGAGTTAAAGCAACCACTACGTAACTTTTACCAATCAACAGCGCCCTCTTGTGGTGATCCGGGGCTCTTTCACTGACCGGACCAATGAAGCAAGTCCTAAAGTCCTAAAGTGTGTCCAAGTGTGATGCGTCCTAAATTGTGGAACGAGCTCCCCATTGACCAATTCAATGAAATGTCATGTTGTGTGTGTCTGTGTGCGTGTGTGTGTGTGTGTCTGTGTCTGTGTGTGTGTGTGTGTGTGTGTGTGTGTGTGTGTGTGTGTGTGTGTGCGTGTGTTCAAAAATAACGGTTCACAGAATACTGTTGGGAGGG
This sequence comes from Reinhardtius hippoglossoides, assembly GCA_006182925.3. Taxonomy (NCBI): domain Eukaryota; kingdom Metazoa; phylum Chordata; class Actinopteri; order Pleuronectiformes; family Pleuronectidae; genus Reinhardtius; species Reinhardtius hippoglossoides. The sequence continues at coordinate 12,604,312 of CM031692.1, forward strand.
AGACCTCTGTCTCTGTTCCAGCTCTGGAAGTGACCCCTCCGGAGGGGAGGGGCAGGGGCAGGGCGGGGCCGAGCGGCGCGTGCCCTGCGGCTGACTGGCTGCGCTCCTCCGTCACGGGGACGCGCCCGTATTTGCACGCACGCACACACCCGCCTCGCGGCCACGGGCCAGCGTCTCTCTCTCTCTTTCTCTCTCTCTCTCTTTCTCTCTCTCCCTTTCCCCTTCACACTTTCCGGTCTCACGCGCGTCCCCGGTAAACTTTTCCCCCCCGTGAAAAGTGACCGACAACTAACCGGATTTACCGGGGTGTGACCGAGCAGCTCGCGGCCGGACCTGCCGTGATTCACCGCCCCGTCACACACCGAGCAGCGGGCCGCAACTTTCCTCCGCCGCCCGTTACACTCTCCGGGCGGTGACGTCAGCACCGGGAAAAGTTGGGAGCGGGCCGCCGGTTCACCGGAGGAGACGATAACCGTGAGTGTCTGAACTTTTCTAAATGTGTGTGTATGTGTGAGGCTCAACAGCGCCCCCACGCTCTCTGACCGTCTGTGTCCCGGTACCGACAGGACCGGAACCACGGCTGCTCCACTCGCGTGCCCGCTGCTCGTTGTTCGGTTGTTTTCCTGTGCACGCGGAGATGGGGACGATGTGAACGGGTCAGCGCGTGGCCTCCACGAGACTCACGGTTATCTCCGGTAGAGGTGAGTAATCCATCCGCTAACGCAAAGTAACGTAACGTGGTGACGTAATGTAACGTGATACCTTTAACTACATTGAAGTCATGAAGCCAAAGTTACTCTGAAACACGTTAATATTCATGTGCACGTCATGTTTTAAGTAATGAAGTCACTGTTTACCTTACTCAGGCTCCACCCACACGGACACACTAAGCTCATCACGGTTGCTATGGCTACGTCTGGCATCAGTTTTCAGACTCGTGTAAAAGCTGCTGGTCTCGATTCAGTTTGGAAACGTTGTGTTTTTGTGTGGACGAACAGAAACTGAGACTTTTGTAAACAGTCACCATCGCTGCTCCTTGTTCGTAGTATTTTCTGTAACTAAGCAACCAACGGCAGAGTAGACAATCTACTTCCTGTTTACGTTACGTGACCAGAGCACGTGAGCGGTCATATGACCTGTGTTGTCAGGTGCGTTAGCGTGAACGCAGGCTCAGTCTCTCGTTATTGAATTAAAGCAACGCCATGTGACTTTTACTGAGCAACAGCGCCCTCTGCGGCCACATGTGGGGATTCAAGGCGTTTTCACGGTCCAGACCAACAAACCAAAATTTATTTCGCATTCAAGTGGTGTCGGAATAATTAGAGTTACTTCCAGACTTGTAAAATTCATGTGAATTTTGCTACATGAGTTCATGATGTCAACATTTTTTCTTTTTCTAACATTTTCTTCACAAGCTCCTAGCGTCAACCTTTAGCCGTTTTCATGACTAACTTTTTAAACTATCATGTCACACCTGATACTCTTTATTTACTTTGTTACTATGTAAATGTTGTAAAGAGAAGTTTCTGTGTTGTTTAAACGTCTTAAACACAGAAATACAACACGTTATTCACAGCTTCCGTCCATGTTCTTAAACACATTCTGACTTCAAAGCACATGAACACGGGAAATTCAGAACAAAGACTTGAAGAAGGACCTTCAGAGAGGAGCACGTGAATTCAGTGTGTCCGAGCAGAAGAGGTGATCTGGGTCTGGATCAAACTGAACCACGCTTCTGTTTGTTTACAGTGTGAAAACACTGTTTTGGATAGTTCAGACTTTTGGACCAATCACAGAAAGTAGAGACGCCATTAAACAATAGAAGAAGAAAAAGAAGAGGAAGCAGCTGCAGCCTCCAACGCCGACGATACAATGTTTGAACCACGAGGACGTTCATTGGTGCATTTGAACTAGTGCAGAGTACTGTAGTACTGTGGAGTACTGTAGTACTGTGGAGTACTGTGGAGTACTGCGCCTGAAGGTCCTGATGGTGCTAGGAATACCATAATGTTACCATGGCAACCAGGTGAAGCTTCTCATTCATTTTCTCCATTCAAACAGAAAGACTACTACCCCCCCCCCAACTGACAACACGCCCACGTTAGACGCTGTCTACAAACCAATCAGAGTCAAGTACAGGTAGACGCAGCCCACGTAGGTGATGACGACAGGACGAGCGTATGTCAGAACAAATTAATTTATTACATTGGGATTAAAATGCACCACGTAGCCAAAACTTTGTGGACACTGGAACATGTCGCTTACATTTGTAACGGACAAACACAAAGTGTTGTGTTGCTGCGTGAAGACGCCTCCTCACTGGAGTTTAAAGGTCCGGACTCGGAGCAGCAACGTGTAGCTGAATAATGAGCAACTTGCTGCTTCAGAGACTTGCTAAAGTTAGCCTGAGTGGCTAAAGCAGTTCTCAGCAGGAATCTCAGTAATGTGTGTGTGTGTGTGTGTTGTGTATTTTTAGCTGCATGCTGTTTGAATTCTGCTCTGATGTTATGAGGCAACACTACAGATGGAGGCGGATTCGTGTGTGTGTGTGTGTGTGTGTGTGTGTGTGTGTGTGTGTGTGTGTGTGTGTGTGTGTGTGTGTGTGTGTGTGTGTGTGTGTGTGTGTGTGTGTGTGTGTGTGTGTGTGTGTGTGTGTGTGTGTGTGTGTGTGTGTGTGTGTGTGTGTGTGTGTGTGTTAAATCCTCGTCCAGGTGAGGAATGTTAAACGTCCCATCTGGGGCACGTCTCTCAGATGCAGTGCAGTTAGCATGTAGCTCTAACATTCAGCTCAGACTGTGTCTTCTGTTTCGTCCCGACACCTCAACCAGCATCACAAGCTGCTGCCGGTTAAACTTTTATCCTGTTTTCACAATGTCGTCCGATTCAATCAACACGAATCATTAAAGATAAAAAAAACAAGGGGTCGATTGATCGGAGGTTTGATTCTTCGTTACCTGTGGACTCGCTGGTCACCGTGTCGACAGCTGCTGATCGATCGGTTCGCTGCTGCGATCTTTTAACATAAACAGTTTCTCTCGTGCTGTCTCGACTGTGAGACAATGTTTTTCTCTGGAAATTAAGTTTAAAGAACTGGAGGTCGATTAAATCAGAATAGAATAGAATTCTTTCTGACAGAGAAGCAGTGTAATGACTATTTTACTGAGGCGGAGACGAGTCACTGATCCTGATACTGATTCAATACGTGTAGAGATTTCTATTTTATTTTTTTATTCTTTTTAAATAACAAATGTTTACTGACAGAAAAAGTTAGGATTTGATAACTTTATAAGTTAAAGTAATGTATTGTTACAATAAAGTTCAGTTATAAATAAATTTAAATAAAGTCATGATATAATTAACATTGTTAATGTAATGTCACAATTGATTTAGATTAAGTTAAAATGCTGTTACAATAGTAGTATTACAATATTATGATATTACAGTAGTAGTACAATATAAAGTTAAATCAAATATTTGTTATAACAAAGATGAATGGTCATAATAACGTTAACGTTTTTCTCTATTAAAAAGAAGGGAAAGCAGGACCACTGGTGCTTTTATTCTGAAGTAGCATGTGGACTGTCTCTCTCTTTTTCTCTGGTGGTGACATGAGTCGTGCGCACGAACGCAGCCTGTGTCATGTGATCAGGATGTAGAGATGCTCCTCTGTCAGCTCGTCTCAAACAGCGCTAGAGATTTCGACGGAAAAGTTCTGTACACACTGGGCGTTGAGTCGAGCTGACGACTGTGTGTGTGTGTGTGTGTGTGTGTGTGTGTGTGTGTGTGTGTGTGTGTGTGTGTGTGTGTGTGTGTGTGTGTGTGTGTGTGTGTGTGTGTGTGTGTGTGTGTGTGTGTGTGTGTGTGTGTGTGGTATGAAGACCATTCATTATCACATTCCTTTAGAGAGGCCTACACATGGGAACTGACTGTGTCTCTGTTCACATCAGACCACATGCGTTCACTACTGATCAATAATCGACCAATCAGAGCTGAGCAGTCGCTGTCGTAAGCAAAGAAGCGTGATTTTAAAACGTACGTTTGATAACTTCATATCTGACATCACTGATATTTGAAAAGGACTGGGAGCTTAAGGACACGCCCACTCACACCTGCGACCTGTACTAGCTGTCAATCACAGGGTTTCCACACCCCAATGCAACCAGTGCTTTATCGTCTATTTGACTTAAAAGGCAAATTTAGTCTGCCTTTTACTCACGAAAAGAAAAACGTACGTTTCAAACAATGTAACCATCACTTCCCACATGTGTCCTTTATGATGGCGTGGCTGTTACATCCACTAGCAGGCAGCGCAGTGTGGAGAGTTTCCGACAACAACAAACAAGTTGGCCCTGGAGTTAGCTCGTCGTTTAGTGCCTGCTGTGCAGCGACGACTGGAATTATTTCTGTGACACTGGAACTGTGTGTGTGTGTGTGTGTGTGTGTGTGTGTGTGTGTGTGTGTGTGTGTGTGTGTGTGTGTGTGTGTGTGTGTGTGTGTGTGTGTGTGTGTGTGTGTGTGTGTGTGTGTGTGTGTGTGTGTGTGTGTGTGTGTGTGTGTGTGTGTGTGTGTGTGCACTGTTAACAGTGTGTTTAAACAGCTGGTTAGATTTTCTAACAGTAGCTCTACAACTAGCTGGGCTTGTTCAACCAGACACACAGAACTGTGTGTGCGTGCGTGTGTGTGTGTGTTGGAATGCCTGTGATGTGATGTCAGTGTTTCTGCCCATGGTCTGTGGTATGCAGGCTGCTCGCTCACCTAGACACACACAATAAGATATGAGTACAATCCAGTATCTATGTCCACCATCTTGTCTGTGTGTGTGTGGAGAGCGTGTTTGCCATGTTCCTGCTGTGGCTGTGTGACTTGAAGCTGTGTTGACACAGCAAACACACACTCTCTCACTTCTTTTGTGTTCTTTGCTGTGTCTGTGTGTGTGTGTGTGTGTGTGTTTTGTGCTGTTTGAGCTGCAATATTAAAAAACATTTTCATGTCGTTATTTGCAGGTTTAGCATTTAATCGATTTTGAATCTTTTGTCATTGTCATGAAAACACTGAGTTTTAAGTTTTGGTTTGAAGGAGACATATTCTCTCTATCTTCAGGTTGATAATGTTAACGAGTGTTATTACTATGAAAGGTTTCCAATATTCAGAAGCTCATCACTTCCTCAAACTGTCCATTGCTGCAGCTCTTCCTTTCAGCCTCTGTCTCAAACACTTGGTTTTAGCTCCTGTGTCTTTAAGGCCCTCCTCCTGATGAAGCCCAGTCTGCTCTGATTGGTCAGCTGGTTCACTCTGTTGTGATTGGTCAACTGCTTCCAGCTCGTGTAGGAAATGTCGGCCTCCGCTCTTACTTTACCTTGTTAGAGGGCGTGTCCGACTTGCTGCTAGAAGTGAATTACGCAAATATGGGGCATCATGATGTCGTGTGATAGGTCGCCATCAGATACGAACGCTGCCATCTTGTAGTGATGACGTCACTTAGAGTCTCGGCAGTTGTGATTGTGGAGTGGAGCTGTGGTATTGAGGTATTGCCAAACATGTATTTAACCTCTACATTGACCTATACTGCAACCAGCCACCAGAGGGCGATCTAGATCATTTGGCTTCACATTTGCGGAACAGTCTTGTTGTCCATTTTAGCTTCTTCCTCACACACACACACACACACCAGCTGATAACCAATCACTGAGCTTATCAATAACATGACCACATCCCTCTGGGGTCTGTCAGACACTGATTACTTCACTGTAACTGAACAGAGAACGTCTGATAGATGATTGATAGAGTGATAACACACTCTAATGGAACCCTAAAACCAGGATATTGTCCTCACTCCGCAAGTTCTGTAGCTCATACTCAAAAATATAGAAGCACATGTCGAGCCTCATGTGTTTGTTCCATAGTTTCATTTGATCTGGTTAATTTTGGTTTCACATTGTAATTCAGGGAGCGCACTTTGTACTTGACTCTGGACCTTGACTCTGATCTCCGCGTGTTGTCAGGTGGGGGAGTAGTAGTCTGTCTGTGGAGAAAATGAATGAAGCGCTTCATCTGGTTGCCATGCTAACATTAGAATGGTATCACTACCAGCATCAGCACCTTCAGGCACAGTACTCCACAATGAACGTCCTCGTGGTAAAAGTCTAAAGGTCTGAACCAAACAAAGTGTGAAAGAGTCCCTACACCTAAGTACTCATTGGTCACTTTTCTGCGACTCCAAATTCAGCTTTTTCTCAGATAAGTGATTAAGATGAATTTCGTCTCTAATGAACCGATCTTTAGTCACACAGACACACACTCATTACCTGACAAGGTGTTTTCCCATGAGAACAAGACTAATATTTAACTGTGTGTATTTAAAGGCCTGAGGCGGGGGCGTTCGACATAGACTGACAAAATGTGAGAGAGAGACAATAGACAGACAAAGAGAGAGACAATCGAGCAGAAGACGGAGCAAGACAGAGGTGAAAGTGAGGCAGCTGTGGTTTCCGTAGCGATGCGAAAACACATAACAGAGGAGAGGAATGTAAAGGCAGAGTGCGCGAGATGAAAAAAAGTGGAAACATGAAAGAAAGAGAGGAAGAGAGACGGGAAGAATGAAGGGAGGGGGGAGGAGGGCAAGGGAGCTGTAATGAAAGGAAAATGAGAGTGAGCGACTCGCGGTGCTCGACAACCCAGGATGGATTATAGCAGAGAGATGGAAAAACTAAAAGAACAATGACAATCAACAAAAAATAAGAAAGATAACTGAAGATCAGAAAAGAATTGAAACAAGATGAGGTAAAATGCCAGAACTAAAAGGAAATGAGTGACGTGAGAAAACAGAAAAAAGATGAGGTAGGAGCTAGAGAAGGAAACATAGGGAACGAGGCGGAGTGAAGGGAGGAGTGATGGAAATGAGTTACGAGTGGTCTGACCATAAAACCAGAGATGAAAAGATGGCGCGAGCTGAAAGAGCGGGAAAAGAAAAGGATTGGAAGGATTTTTTTATTCTGCATTAAATGTGTAAACTTTTCCTTTTTTTAAAAATATATTTCAACGTTTTTCCCACAAATAATTTGTATAATCTAACTGCTTATTTTTATAATCTTTCCTTTCAAACACAACGTAGAATTAAATAGGTTTTCTGAACGTGCTCTCTGATTGGCTGTTCTCAGGTGGAGTGGGTGGAGCTGAACGATGGCGGGTGCGTCAGTGAAGGTGGCGGTGCGAGTCCGTCCATTCAACTCCCGAGAGACGGGACGCAATGCCAAGTGTGTGATCCAGATGCAGGGAAACACCACGTGTAAGACACGCACGCACACACACACACACACACACACACACACACACACACACACACACACACACACTCACACATTCTATACTCTCTGACCTCTGAACTAAATCCAAATCGTTTTTTTTTCTCCTCAGTCTTTCTGACTTTTAGTTTGACTTCTATTCACACAGGCCTTAGAACTCCCAGAATGCCTCTGGCCGTCATGTGACCTCTGAACCTGCTGCTATTTACACACGGTTTATTAATAGACAAGCAGCAGCAATAATTTGTTTAGCAGCCGTGCGTCTGAACACTCACTAGTTTATACACTCGACTTTTTGATGGACACAAATTCTGAGTCGCTTACATTGAAGCGATCGTATAATTTTCACCTGCAGGTTGGTAGTTAAGCTGCATGGTTAAGTAAGTGGACCGCCAATCACTTCAGCTACATGTGACTCTTCAAGCTTTATTCGACCTCCACCCGGGTCTCGTCCTTCCAACCGGACCGTCCATATTCTTCTGGCCACGGCGTGCATCATGCCACCAGGTGTACGAGGTGGTTTACGAGGTCTTTCTTTCGTTCCAGGTATCTCCAACCCCAAACAACCCAAAGATGGAGCCAAGAACTTCTCCTTTGACTATTCCTACTGGTCACACACGACGGTGATCACACACTATCACACACACAAACACACACGCACACACACGACATGTGCAAGTATTCACCAGGTGAACCTGTAATAACTGGAGGTGTGTGTGTTCCTGCAGAATGACGACCCCGGCTTTGCGTCTCAGAGGCAGGTGTATAAAGACATTGGAGAGGAGATGCTGCTTCACGCCTTTGAAGGTAAAACTGAACATATTGATGATGCTACAGATGATTATGATGATCACACTGTTACTCATACTTAGCCGAAAGATTGTCGTGATGTTGACAATCAAAATGTTCAAGACGTTAACCTTCATGCTAATGATTTCAGTGATGCTAATAACTTAATGCTAATACCAAAAACACTACACATACTAGTACTACTAATAATAATGATAATAAGCTAAATACGCTAATGATGTATATACAGCCTTCTAATTATGCTACCGATGGTACAACAGTGCTAATGCTAAAGCTAATAACAAAGTTTAAGGAGTTTCAGAATTTGCTAATAATTCTGCAGATGCTACTGTTTATATTGATGTTCTTCAGATAATTAGCACAGGTGCTAATGATGCTAGTGTGTTTCAGGAGCTGATTTTGTTAATGGACAGTTTAGAAAAACATCGAAAACATGGCTTTTTTTTGTGCCTGTTTTCCGGCTTGAATTGCAGAATTCCAGTAAGACTTTTACAAATCTTTTCCCAGGATACAATGTGTGTATTTTTGCGTACGGCCAGACTGGTGGAGGAAAGAGTTACACCATGATGGGCAAACAGGAGCCTGGACAGGAGGGGATCATCCCACAGGTAACACACTAAACATTAGTCTGATTTAAACTGAGACCAAACGATTGTGAAGGTGTGTCACAGTCAAAGGAGTATATTTGCGTAATTTGCATATTTCCCCACTGAACTTATTTGAGTGATCTCCTGCGATAGCGTCTCAAATTTCTGCCTCCTCCTGTTTAATGTTCCTGTGATTTGTGTCTCTGTGTTTAGCTCTGTGAAGAACTATTTCAGAGAACAGGAGAAAACACAGATCCTGACCTGACGTACTCTGTGGAGGTAAACTCACCCTGATCCACTAATTCAAGACTGAATCATCCTGGTGATTGTCGATTGGCTGAATTCCGTCTCGTCCGCCTCCAGGTGTCCTACATGGAGATCTACTGTGAGCGGGTCAGAGATCTACTAAACCCAAAGTCCCAGGGGACTCTGCGGGTTCGAGAGCATCCCATTCTGGGGCCGTATGTGGAGGACCTGTCCAAACTCGCTGTGACCGGATTCAGCGACATCCGGGACCTGATGGACGCTGGCAACAAAGCCCGGTCAGTTTTCTCCCTGTGGATTGTTGTCATGATGCCGCATCCAAATCAATCCACAGCTTGTTTTTAAACAAAGTGTGAAAGGCGTGTGTGTGTGCTGGTGCTGAAAGTTCAACTATATGTTGTCTTTTCCTTTTGGTTTTCCACACTAACAGGAATTAGACAAGTTTGAATTGTCAGTGTTTGATTATTTATACCTGATCGGTTATTGACTACAGGACAGTTGCGGCCACAAACATGAACGAGACCTCGTCCAGGTCACATGCTGTCTTCACCATTGTCTTCACCCAAAAACGACGAGACCAGATGACCAGCCTGGACACTGAGAAGGTGTGTGGGAGTGTGCGCATGTGTTTGGACCTTATGAGGACCCTGTTACCTCACTATATGGTGTCGCACTCTAACTACAATTTAGTTTATAATCAGGTTCTTTCTCTTTCTCTTCAGGTCAGTAAGATCAGTCTGGTCGACCTGGCTGGAAGCGAGCGAGCTGACTCGTCGGGGGCTAAGGGCACCAGGCTCAAGGTCAGAGGTCACAAGACTCATGCTGGTGTGTTCGCTAACTACAGTAAAACCCAGGATTTCTAAGTTATATTTACTTTATATTTACGAACAGGAAGGCGCTAACATCAATAAATCTCTCACCACGTTGGGAAAGGTGATATCCGCTTTGGCTGAAATGGTGAGTTGACACACTTGATATTTATACTCGGGTTAAATATCAGAAAATGTACACATTTGTTAAACTACTAAGTAAGACTAGTTCACATGTACAATCTGTTTCCCTCTGCAGCAGAGCAGTAAGAAGAGGAAAAGTGATTTTGTTCCCTACAGAGACTCTGTGCTCACCTGGCTACTGAAAGAAAACCTGGGCAAGTGGAAATGGTTTCATGACCAGTAAAACTCTCGTGCTATTGGTTGTCTTTAAATGAAAAAGGATCAGAAGTAACGTTCAAACTTCTTCAGGATTAGATTTATTACGAGAGCTAGCTTTACAAAGTGTAGCCATACCAGTCGTAGTATCAACAGTTACCTGGGTCGAGGTTAGCAGCAGGTTCGATGGAACGGAATTTGTGAATAACATTTAAGTTGTGATTGTTTCCTTCAGGAGGAAACTCTCGAACGGCCATGATTGCTGCTCTAAGTCCTGCTGACATCAACTATGAAGAAACACTGAGCACCCTGAGGTCAGATACTGACGTGTCCAGTGTAATCGATCAGGCTCCGTGTAGATTAGTGAAGCAAACGTCATTTAGTCTAATGAGATGTATCTTGTTTAATGTGATTTTAACTTGGTCTTGTCTGGTGCAGATATGCTGACCGTGCCAAACAGATCCGTTGTAACGCTGTGATCAATGAAGATCCAAACGCCAAACTGATCAGAGAGCTGAAGTCTGAAGTGGAACGACTGAGAAACCTGCTCTTCTCCCAGGGCCTGCAGGAACTGCTGGATAATGCTGGTATATACACATCTCACAGTACACACTATACAATATACACATTATACTGGCATATGGTAATACATAAAATGTTATACAATATATTGTATATACACTTTCCAAAGAAATACTGGTGCATAACGATTATACTATGTATGTAAGTTAATAAAGTGATCACTGGTGCACACACATACTATACATCCACAATATGTGTCATCTACATTACATTATACATGCAACACTAGTACACTACTGACGCATGATAATAAAGTAATTATACTGGATACACATTCATTAATAAGTTGTACTTAAGGTAATATTTGATACTGAACTTCATATTGTGTGTTTGTTTATTTAAACATGGTATGTGTGGCATGTCTATGTGCTGAATGTAGGGTATTTACAGACAACAGCAACTGTGTGTGTCTGTGTGCGTGTGTGTGTGTGTGTGTCAGCAGATATTTACATGCTGTTCTTTACATAACCAGTGTAGCAGAGATTCCTCTTCGTTTAAAATTAAACCAGACTCTCTCTCGCTCTCGCTCTCGCTCTCGCTCTCGCTCTCGCTCTCGCTCTCGCTCTCGCTCTCTCTGTCTCTCTGTCTCTCTCTGTCTCTCTCTCTCTCTCTCTCTCTCTCTCTCTCTCTCTGTCTCTGTCTCTGTCTCTGTCTCTCTCTCTCTCTCTCTCACTCTCACTCTCACTCTCTCTCTCTCTCTCAGTCAACAACAACAACAATGGCCCTGCTGGTGTTGCAGGTGTGTGCCCCTCCCCCCTGCAGCTGGCACTTGCAGCCAATGGAATCACATCTCAGAATGGCTCCGCCCCTCCAGGTGAATATATGGACTCCATACTGATACATATCATATACACATTTACTGGTATAGACACATTATCCATATATGTGACAAATACAAACGTATGATAATTTATCTTTGTTTTTTAAACAAAGTAACTTTTTATTTATGTTGTTTATTTTTCTTTCACCTGCAGTCGCAAGTGAGGCGTCGTCTTCAGGGGATGCAGCGGCTGACCCAGACCACCTGATCGACGATGAAGAAGACGGGGAGGAGGACGTCGCTGCGGAGACCATCAGTAAAGAGGAGGCAGCTGAGAGACTGATGGTAGGAGTCTGATATTCTTTAAAAACCTGTTAACTGCATAAAATCTGAGCAAACAGACTTAAGGCAGATATATTTCCATTTTTACTGGATGAACTCAACCTCTTTGTGTTTGTGTTTCAGGAGACGGAGAAAATCATCGCTGAGCTGAACGAGACGTGGGAAGAGAAACTAAGAAAAACAGAATCTATACGACTCGATAGGTAACATCACATTCACTGTAGACACCAGTCAATGCATATAAAGACGATCACTGACTGTACATAAAGACAATCAACAACTCTCTCTCTCTCTCGATCAGAGAGTCCCTGCTGGCAGAAATGGGCGTGTCCATCAAAGAGGACGGGGGAACGTTGGGCGTCTTCTCTCCTAAAGGAGTGAGTTTAAATAGTTTCTGTCAGAGCTGAACTAAACTAAAAATCATATATACACACGTGTATTGTAGTTTATATATACAGTGTGTGTGTGTATGTATATATATATGTGTGCGTATACATGTTTATTTATATGCTGTATATATATTTCAATTAGATGGCTGATGTGGGTCTGTAGACATGAGAGAAGCATCGAGTTGCGGGGCCTTTTCACACTAACCCTCTCGTGTGTGTGTGTGGTGTGTGTGCTGTGTGGTCTGTGTGCGTGTGTCTGTGTGTGCGGTGCAGACTCCTCACCTGGTCAACCTGAATGAAGACCCTCTGATGTCTGAGTGTCTCCTCTACTACATCAAGGAGGGTTTCACCAGGTCAGAGTTTAAATCAATTAGAACATATATGAAAGTGAATTAACTACAAACCTGAGTAAATGTACTCAGTTAAATATAGTAATATTTTATATAATTTAATGAAACACAATAATATAATGTCTGTTTGTCTCAGGGTTGGACAACAGGACGTGGACATTAAACTGTCAGGACACTTTATAAAGGAGATTCACTGTGTGTTCGTCAGTGAGCTCAACGAGCAGGGAGAAGGTGAGACACCTGTCTGTCTCTGTCTGTCTGTCTGTCTGTCTGTCTGTCTGTCTTTCTCCGTTTGTCTGTCTCTCTGTGTTTATGTCGCCCTCTGCTGGTCAAAGTGCTTCAGCTGTGTGACTCTCTTTCTTCTTTTTCTGTAAAAGCTTCCAGGAAATCTGTCAGGTATCGTTTAACAGTCGCCGCTACTGGTTACCATGGCAACATCACCTTCCTATTCAAACCCATGTTTCCTGTGCGACCCCCGCCCCCCCACCCCCCATCCCCTTCCATTGTGTATGTGTTTATGGTGTGACTGTAAACCCATCAGTCGTGTCCTGAATGTACACAAATTAAAATACAGTTGTTGTTTTTTGTTTTGACTCTGTGGAACTCTCTCTGCAGTGGTGGTCACTCTGGAGCCATTAGTTGGAGCGGAGACTTACGTGAACGGGAAGGAGATCAATGACGCAGTCATCCTCAAACAAGGTAACTACACTCAACGATGGTTACACGCACAACCTCCACCAGGGATAGGAGTGCTAAGCCTCAATGCTGCTCCACAGGCCGCCACACTACTGAGCTGGTAAAAACAATAACAGGGACCATGTCTAACATATGAACTTATAAAAATCTGTCAAATTTTCACGATCGTCTTAGCATTTTAATTAGCATCGTCCACTTCCTTAGCAACATGCTATTTCACACGCAAACACAATGTGTGAGTTTATTTTATTAAAAAACAGTAACTGAATTTCATAGTATTTCTAGTATGAACTGTTCGAGCAACAACGACAGAAAAAAGTGTGAAGTATCGGAAAAAGTTACTCTTGCGTACAGATACCAACATCCTGGTACCGGAGCTGTGTAAGTTTAGATATGAGCAGTTTCCTCCACTACACCTGATTGCATTACACCTGTCTTCGTTGCTAGGTAACCGCATCGTGATGGGGAAGAACCATGTGTTCCGCTTCAACCACCCGGAGCAGGCAAGGCTGGAGAGGGAGCGCAGCGTGACAGCTGAGCAGCAGGGGGAGCCAGAGGACTGGAACTACGCTCAGAAGGAGCTGCTGGAGAAACAAGGCATCGACATCAAACTGGAGATGGAGAAGAGGTAGAGACGGAGGATGAGTGACGCTGACGGCACCGTCATCTTCATCATCATCAATGAAACAGAATTTATTGTGGAAGGATTCTGATACAATTTTGTTTTATTTGTATTGTATTACAGGCTGCAGGACATGGAGACTCAGTATCGTAAAGAGAAGGAGGAGGCTGATCTGCTGCTGGAGCAACACAGGCTGGTACGTGTCTGTAAGTGCGGAGTTAAAACACAAAGTACCTGACAGTGTTAAACGTGTGTGTGTGTGTGTTCAGTATGCCGACAGTGACAGCGGTGACGACTCAGACAAACGCTCCTGTGAGGAGAGCTGGAGGCTGATTTCCTCCCTGAGAGAGAAACTACCTGCCAACAAGGTACAAACATACGCACCAATAAAAGCAGCTGAGTTGACTGTGACCAGCTCCTGTTTGCAGTGAAAGTTTCATGATGGTTTCTCCATAGTAACTGTGTAAGTGTCACGTGTGTGTCTCCAGGTACAGTCGATCGTGAAGCGCTGTGGTCTGCCCAGCAGTGGGAAGAGGAGGGAGCCGCTCAGAGTCTATCAGATCCCTCAGAGGAGGAGGATCAGCAAAGACCCCAAACGGGTCACCATCGAAGACCTCCGCATGCAGGCCGTCAAAGAGATCTGCTACGAGGTCTCACACACACACACACACACACACACACACACACACACACACACACACACACACACACACACACACACAGAAAACAGTCTGCATTCAAATTTAAAAGAATACTTTCACAGAAGATGAAAACATTTCAACGACAGTTTGTCATATTATTATTTTGAGTCTGAGCTTTATTTCACTGATCGACAAATACATTTTCCTAAAATTTAGCAATTTGTGCCCCTCCCCTCACCCCAGGTGGCTCTGGGAGATTTCCGTCACTCCCGCCAGGAGATCGAGGCGCTGTCCATCGTCAAGATGAAGGAACTCTGTCGCATGTACACCAAGAAGGACTCCAACGAGAGGGAGAGCTGGAGGGCCGTGGCCCAGGACGTATGTGACACCGTGGGCATCGGAGAGGAAAGGAGCCCCCCCGCGGAGGAGGGAGGAGGGGGAGGAGGAGAAGGGGGCGCAGGAGAAGGCGGGGGAGGGAGGAGGGAAAGTAAAAGCGTACGACCTGAAGGCTCACATCGATAAACTGACAGACATTTTGGAGGTGAGTGAACAAACTCACAGCCGAGCGATAATCAATAATCACCCTCACATGTGAGACCAGTGGAAAATACATACATACAAAAATGTAACTGTAATCATCCTTTTAGGCTCCATGGCGCTGCTACAGTCATGACATCATTGAATTAACAATCGAGTAATCAATAATATACCTGTGAGAGATTAAATGTATGTAATAAACGTCAATAATATTTTTCTCTTCATAGTTTAATTAATCAAATCAACAATGACGCTCTTGATTCCCCCAGGAGGTGAAGCTGCAGAACAACATGAAGGACGAGGAGATCAAAGCTCTGAGAGACAGAATGATCAAGATGGAGAGCATCATACCTGTGCAGGTACGCCCACTCCTCAAGCCCCCCCCCCCCCCCCCCCAGCCTCTGCTCTGTGAATGACCTGTGTCTTCCTCTGGTTTCCAGGAGGACGACATGAATGGGGAAGGAGAGGAGGGTGATCAGAGAGACGAGGACGAAGGCAGTGGTGACGTCCCTAAACAGCCGGAGGTCAAAGTTAAGCGGCTGATGGACGTGGACCCGGCATTCAGGAGAGGGCGCCTCCGCTGGCTGAAACAGGAACAGCAGAGAATCCTGAACCTGCAGCAGCAGAACATCACCAAGAAGCTCCGAGGACAGAGCCAGACCCAGGGTCAGTGTGTGACGTCATTACCCCCATCCCCCATAGTGTGTGTGTGTGTGTGTGCTCAGTCTCATGACTCTGTGTCGCCCCATGCAGGTCAGAACACCCCCATCGTCCCTGTTCACCTTCCGGGGACCGGCCGCTTCATCCCTCCCCAGGAATGCAAACTGAAGTTCCCCTTTAAGAGTAACCCCGCCCACCGGTTGTCATGGGGACCAGCCAGCGCCGCCCTGCAAGCCCTGGGTCTAGGGGAAAGCGGAGGAGATGGATGGGAGAGGGGGGGGGAATGGAAGGTAAAACTTCTCCGTCACCTCCTCCCCCTCAGGGTCACTCTCCTGCTCTCTTGCCCCTCCCCTTCCAGGCCCTGCCCCCTCGCATGCGCACCCCCAGCCCCCATCGCGCCTGGCAGCAGCGTAATCAAGGCAACCAGGGTAACCAGGGCGGCTTCAACTACCATCAGCAGGGCAACAACCAAAACCACCAGCGGCGCTACCGACGCAACTCTTTGGATAGCTCCACCCATGGCAACAGTAACTACGACAGCGACCAGCATCACGGTGGCGATGGCAGTGGCGGTCACCAGGGGCGACCAAGACAGAGGAGGGGGCAGTCACCAGGGCCTGGAGGGGAGTGGGCAGGAG
Organism: Reinhardtius hippoglossoides; assembly: GCA_006182925.3. Classification (NCBI taxonomy): domain Eukaryota; kingdom Metazoa; phylum Chordata; class Actinopteri; order Pleuronectiformes; family Pleuronectidae; genus Reinhardtius; species Reinhardtius hippoglossoides. The sequence continues at coordinate 12,620,639 of CM031692.1, forward strand.
GTAGAGGAGGAGGAGGAGGAGGAGGAGGAGGTGGGAGAGACAGAGACAGAGACGGAGGCTTCCATTTTAATCAACACCAGCACCATCAGTTCCACCACCACCCCTACTACAATCCCCACAATGCACCATTCCAGCCAGGACCTCACCCTAACTACCACAGCTTGCCACGCTCTGGGGCCCCGCCCCTTCCCGACATGCTGATTGGGGCGGGCCCACCGCCGGGGATGTGGGGCTTCACCACTCCTCCGAGGATGAGACGACAGTTCAGTGCACCGGACCTCAAACAAAACAAGGAGACGCCCATCTGACCTCTGACCTCCGACACATGGACGACTCTGATTGGTTAAAGGGCACAGGGCGGTCCTGATGCTGTAGAGATGCGTGTGCGTGCGTGTCTGTGTGTGTGTGTGTTTTGCCGCACTTTTCTAGACTGAGTCAACCCATCACACACATCCTGTATCTTCAATCCTGCTGTGTGTGTGTGTGTGTGTGTGTGTGTGTGTAGCTTTTACGTTCACAGGTTAGCTGTTGCCATTGCAACACTGTTTTATTTTTTGCTGTTGGTTGGATTGTCAAACAAGATGGAAGTTTATTATGTAATGACTTAGTTTTATTGGTTTTATTGGTCGTTGATATCGATTTTGTGGTCACGATCAGTCATTTATCACGAGGTGCTAACGTGTTAGCTCCTGAGGCTACTTCGTGTTAGCAGAATTCTTTTTTTTAAAGATGAAGTGCGTTGGGTTGAGTTTTATGGCAGAGCGGATGTTTGTACTTACACACACTTCAGTTTTGCTCCTTTGTTTTAGCTGCTGTTAGCCCAGGAGGCTAACGACAGCTAACTAGCCTGATTCAGCCTGAGCATTCTGTGTTAGCTTGGGCTAGCCAGTTAGCATAAGCAAGGAGCAAGGGATGGCTCTTTAGCTTTTCAGGCTAATAGGTAGTGAAATGCTACACAAGCCCAAGTTTAGCCTAGCCCAGCCAAGGCAGCATTCATGTTATATGGGAACTTCAGGTTGTACGACTTCGATTTCAACACATTGAACTCAGTTTAGTTTTACATTTATTTTAGATTGAAACTGTTTATGAACTTAACAGCAATATCTTTTTCATGTTGCACCATTGAGGAGAGCTAACATTTGGGAATGAAAGGCAAAGTGACTACGTTTTAGCATGAATGCGCCAAGTTTCGCGTTCTGAAGAAAGACACAAATGTGGTTCTAACTTTAAATAGGGTTACGGTAATGAATGAACGATGGAATCGTGAGTTGGATGTTTTGGGTGTTTTTCCGTTGTTGAAGCCGAGGTCGTGTGCAAACTTGTTCCTCCCATGTGACTTGAATGCTGAGTCGCCAAGTGCTACAAACCAAAGAAAGCTGCTGTGTGGCGCCGCCTGCAGGTGAGCCGACGGCCACACTGCTGTACAGACAGACGGGGTCGAGGATGTTGTAAATGTTGATGCGACTTGCGCGCAGAATCGTTTTAAAGCGTGATGTGTGTATATTTGATTTGAGTTTCTATGAAGATGAATCTATTTTAAGAAAAACGCTCATGCTGAGTTCACTATCATAGGCAATCGTGGGAAAAGCAGTAAGTGATAGCTAATGTGCGATGAAGTAATCATGGTGGATTATAGTTTATGTAGGGCTGTGTGAGGAGGGAACTCTGGGAAATGTAGTCAGAGAGAGGAGGTGGAATAGAGAAGGCAGAGAATGAAGAGAAGGAGATTTAGTTTTGATGCTTTGTTTTTAAGAAACACGAGGACTCGTTCCTCCATCAGGACCTGACACTACTTCATATTGAATTTGTCCTGAAGAGACGAGGAGTGAACACTGACTTCCTGCGACGGCAGGAAGATGAAAACTGTGGCTTCCTCTCGTTTGAGAGTCACTTTAATGACTGATTTTTTTTTTTTCAATATAATGAACGACTGAGCTTTAACAGACTTTTTTTTTGGTTTACTTCTGTAAATAACAAGAATCTTTATTATTGATGAATCAATAAACGTTCAAAAGAGAGTAAAAAAAAAAGTCTAAGGTGAAAGTCGAAAACATTTTTAAGACGGAGAAAAGCTGAATTGATTTATGACTGAACTGATTGACAGTAAAACAGATTATTCTGTCGTTCGCTGAATCGTTTCAGCTCTAAAAACATTTGCAACGGTCAAGTTTTCTCTGCTGCGTTCCCCGCACCTCTGAAATGTAGGATTTTGTAAAAACAGCCACAATTTTTTGCCTCCTGGGTCGAGCTGAACGTAGCGGTTGAGTTTTAATGTCCCGCAAACGACAAAAAGTTTACTGTCAGGAGGGGCTGGGCGTTAAAACCCCACCCCCCACACAGAGTAAGGCATTGTGGGAGACGACGAGTGGAGTTGTTGTGCTCCGTGACCTTGAAGACCTTCTCACAAAGAAGGTCAGAACCAACCAATGAGAAACGCTCCCTCTGGTTGGGAGGTAGTTGCCACAATATTGATGACAAAAACACAGGAATTGATTATGATTGGCCCGAGAAGCGTGACATCAGCAGATCTTAATTTCCACCTTGTTTCGCTGTCTCTGGTATCGTGGGACAATCTGGATGACCTGTTGCCGCTGCCGGGCATGAGGGGAAAATATGTTTTCCTATTTGTTTATGGTTTTTCAGTTTTTCTATTTTTAATTTTTTTTAATCTTATTTTATTTTCCAGTTTCCAGCTCTGGTCTCTGATTGGCTGGTTTTTACTTTTTCTCTTTGTGTATTCATTTCTTCCGGAGTATTTTAACCCCGCCTCCATGTTTTTGTTTTTTTTGCTTCATGATGCCAACATCACTATTATTGATATAATTATTAAGTTTTAAGTGTCTTTAATGTTGGGTTCTTGCTGCTAAAGGGAGATTGTTCGCCCTCATGCAAATGTCTGTGCGTGTGCGTGTGCGTGTGCGCGTGCGTGCCATGTGCGTGTCTGTGCCTGTATCTGTGTGTGTGCGCGTGCGTGTGTGTCTCTGTGTGTTTGTGTGCGCGTGCGTGCCTGTCTCTGTGTGTGTGCGCATTTCCTGGTTAATTTAGTCATAATCAAAAGTTTGTTTTTCTTTATAAAGCTGATTTTATTGTTTTTCTTTTACTCGTTTGTTTTTGGGAGTTTAAGGGGGGGGGGGGTCTGGCGGTTGTAGGAAGCCATCTCCATGGCAACTCGACTCAACAGAACTCCAACCTTCGAACCATATGATCACAGCATGAACACAGACATGGACATGGACATGATGACATCATGGTGTAGCCCCCCTCCTATTGGCTCGGTTGTTTGTGTGTCTGTGTTGTTGTATCAGGAACCAATCTCAGGCTCTACCTGCAGACAACATGACGGCAATAAAGTGTCGACAAACACGACTCCACTCGTGCTTCACTGCTCTTTCTGTTCACTTCCAATCAGCACCAGCTTCCTGTGGCGAAGCACATCGCAGCGTGGCTTCAGTTTTAAGCTTTTGTGTGTGTCTGTGTGTCTGTGTCTGTGTCTGTGTGGCCCAGCTTTCTGATTTTCTATAACTGTTATCACTGGCTCTCCTTTATCTCCCACATCTGTGACAGTCATTTTTCACTATATCAAACATAATCTCACACATTTGTGTTTGTTAAATCTTCCTCACTCCATCTGTCAAACTCTTCATTAATATGACGAAGAGGTTTTATGAAAGTTTGTTGGTTTGTTCCCTGTCATCGGTGAAGATGGACACGGGTGAATCAGAGGATGAAACATATTTGATTGACTGTCCCTGTGGAGACAGTTGGGGTATTTAAACACTAGGGGGCGACTGTGGTAAAACTACAGGGCAAATGCACAGTTAATGAGGATTTCACATTATCAAGTAAGAACGTTTCAATTTAACATTAACTTTGATCTGTTTAATTAAAACATTTAAAATGCAAACAATTTGACAAACTGAGAAAATCTTTATTTTTTTCACTTGATTTGAAAACACTACAGATGCTTTGTTTCAGTCAGTCCAGTTGTTAATTAAGAGTTTATTCGAGCTGTTTTTAAATTTTCTTCTTTCAGAAGCGTAATAATGACTTTTATTGATTTGTATATACTTTTTGTTATAATTTCTGTTCTTCTCTCGTCTGTCCAACATCTTTCTTTCATTCAGCTTGAGAGCAATGCATGATATTATAGGCCATCGTGATCACTAACGAGACAATATATATATATATCTAGTTAGTGATCATCGGCTGTTCCACTTTCATAACTTCCGGGTTGTGTCGGTGGGGGGGGGGCTCTGCAGTCATTCTAGAACATCGACTGTAAAATAAGTGAAGCCAAATCCATCCCCCTGGTGTCTGGCTGCTGTATAGGTCATACGCCCCTTCCTCCTCCACGTTAGAAGATGGCACATGGACCAAAGATCAATGTAGACGGTAAAACATTTTTTTCGTACTGAAGCAGGTTTTATTAATAATTTTAACTGTTTAGCTTTGTTCATTTAAACTCTTTGAGGACTACCGTGTGAGCGCCCACTAGAGGAACAGCAGGCATATTTGGTACAGCAACATTAACAAGTGAAAAGGTTTCCCTATTCTTCCATGATGCATTGTGGGATACTGAGTCTCTGTAGGTGTAATAATTCCCTGTAAACCCTGGAACAGCTCGACAGAGTATGAAGCGTCGTTGTCGGCAACAGACTCTACTTATCTCACTTCCTGTCTCCGCAGCTGTCAATCAAACGGATACTTCCTCAGCTTCTCCTCACTTAGACTCAGTCAGTCGTTCAGAGTCTTTCTCACCATGCAGCTCGTCCTCCTCCTCTGTCTTCTGTCCCACGTTGCCAGAGTTACAGCTGTGGCAGGTTGCCACAGTGACAGGGACACGTACCACCGGACCAGGATGAACTGCACGGCGGCCGGGTTCAGCGGTGTCCCGGCGGGATTCGAACCCACGACCAAGGTAAACACAAACAGCTGCTGCAGAGAGAAGATCATGTTTCTGCTGTGACTTCCGAGAAGAACAAAATATTTTAAAGTTTAAATATTTCAGGAAATTCAGACTTTAAAAAGAGTTATTAATATTCAAAAATCAATACTAATATTGATCCAGTTCTGATGTATTTAGTAAAAAATTACACGTAAAGTGACAAACAGTGTGATACAGTGAGAGAATACAATCTTATTACGAGAACAGATGTTGTAATTAGGAAAAGATCAAATTATTATTAAATAATTATTTAAAGAAACAGTTTTCCTCAGAGGAAACGTGGAACAGTTTTAAACATCCTGAAACACAACGACCACTGTGCGATCTTATTTGTCAATTTTACAACAATCCTCTACAATTAAACTTAAATTTTACACAAAAAACAACAGAATGAATGATGATGTAAAATGACAAAGCGCGATTAAACCTTCTGCAGCTGTGAGAAGATAAAACAAATTTAAAATGTCTCATCCCTGATTGGGTTTGAGTGACAGGAGGAGACCACAGCGGACACACAAGCTTCCTGTGTTCGACTGATAAGACGACAGAGGGACAGGAAACTGAATATTTCCTTCTCTCCTTTTTTAGGTTCTGTTGTTTCCTAGGAACCTGTTCTCCAGTGTGTCCTGGTCCTCCTTCAACATTTTCCCCGACATCTATGAGATCGACCTCACAGGCAACCAGGTGTCCATCTGAGTTATTTTTTATCAAACTGTATGAGTAACGTTGAGGCCACTTCATCAGAATTAAATCATGAGTTTCATGACGTCTTGTGTCTCCAGGTTCCAGAGGTGACTCCCAGCGCCGCTCCCATCCTGCCCACCCTCAGTGTTCTCCGACTGGGGAGGAACCGCCTCAGGTCCATTCCTGACGGCTCCTTCACCGCCTTTCCCGCTCTGACCGAACTCTACCTGGACAACAACTACATCGACGCTCTGAGCAACCACTCCTTCTCTGGACTCAGTAAACTGGAGGTCGGTGAATTAGCATATAAGCATGTGTTATCAGTGTGTTACATGGAGTACAATGACCGTTTTGATCATGTATCCATCCATCTATGAAAAGACACGTGAAGATGTTTAGAGGTTAGAGAAAAGCGAGAATCACCCACCTGTGGTTGTACACCTCTGCCAACCGGTACTCATATGAGGTCACTGTCACCTCTGACCACAGAAATCGAATCAGTTCATCTTCTAGTGTAAGTGAAAACTCATTCAAATGGACCTTTGATCACCAAAGTTGATCCATGAGTCTAAGTTAACTTTTGAGCCCAATCTGAAAGGCTTCTCTCAAAGTGTTCTAAATATAATGTGTGGTCACGAGGGGGGAAATAGGAGTTTGACCACCAAAATCGAATCAGGTCTTCTTTGAGTCAAACTTAATATTTGTACCAAATTTAAAGAAATTCCCTCAAGGCGTTCATGAGATATCGTGTTCACATAAATAGGACATGTAGATGACCTGAAAACTACTAATCAGAGTTGTACTGTCGCCTTTTAGATCCTGGAACTGTCGTCCAATCATATCAAAGTGCTTCCCGAGCTCCTGCTCCACCCTGTTCCAGCCATAGAGACCCTGGCCCTGGAGATCAACGAGGTGAGAACACACACCAAGAATTCTGGAAGTATGTGAGCACAAAGTTAGAGGTGGACCAGGTTACAGCAGCTGTTCATTTTCTTGCCTCTAGGGGGCGATTGATGGTCTAAAACTGCAACACGTGTCCTTTTCCTTTTAGATCAAAGTGATGCCGGACAAATGGTTTAGCACGAAGGAGGACGTGCCGTACCTCTATCTCTCAGCCAATCCCTGGGTCTGCTCCTGTTACATTTTTTATTTGCACCAATACATTGATGAATATTCCAACGTCTACGTCCGCGATGGTATAGATGTCACTCCGGAACCAGAAAGTGTTGTGAGTTCCACAAACAAACGAGTAAAGAAAGATGCTGTGACAAGAAGAACATGAATGTGTTGCTGTTCAGCGGTCGACTCTTAAAACCGTACCCAAGCTTTATCTAGTTTGTGGTAATGTCGCCATCTGTTGTTCATATGAAGACAGTTCACTCCGGGTAAATTAGCTCCTGTATGTTGGGGTCTTGTTGAACATGATTAGGTGTGACCGTTAAAAACGTCGTTCAGACCTTGAGAGAGATTGTACCTCAGGACTGAAGACAGACATTCATGTATTTTGATGAGGTTGATTTTGCTGTGACGCATGTTTAACTTCCAAATGGGTTTTGTTTTGGTACGCTGTGACTGACTTCGCGATTGTTGTTGTGTTTTCACAGATATGTGATTCTCCCCAGAGGCTCAAAGGTAAACCACTGATGAGTCTTGATGAGTCTGATCTGTGTCCGACTGGTGAGGAAGAAGAAACCGACTCTCTTCACGGGACGGATGATCCTTCCTTGACTGTTACCAGCGTTTCCTCTTCTCCTGCTACTACTGTCACTGCTGCTGCTACTGTCACACCCACTGCGGTCATGTTACAACTCCACACAGAGTACCACAGAGTAGTCACATCGTCCTGGTACCAAACTTTCACCAGTTCTTTTGAGTGGTCGAGCATTTCGGAGAAAGATCCTGGAGTAAGGGATTTATCTTTTGGGTCACATCTTCCTTCTGAAAGTCCTGTGAGCACGTCAACGGCTGCGCCCATGGAAGCTCGGACAATTGAATCCGTTCCTTCAACTGTTACATCAACAACTCCGAAACTGCAGCTAATCACGACCACCGCCCCCACTGAGGCAGCAAACACGCCAGTCTCCTCATGGGTATTCGACAGAGCTGCAGGTGGTGAACATCGTGGTAGAATTGGTGCTGTCGGGGGTGCAGGAGTGTTCTGCTTCTGGCTTTTTGCAGTGTGCGTGCTGCTGTGCGTTGTGTCGGTGGTGTGCATACTGGCAACTCTGGCGAGGTTGGTGGACTGGTACAGGAAGGTGTACAAGCCTCTGAATGTGGCTCTGGCAAGACGGGGGGGAGGTGGTGAGGGAGTGAGGCTGTTAACGTACAACAGGAGGGAGGAGAAGGAGGTGGCAGGAGGAGCAGGAGGAGGAGGAGGAGGAGGAGGAGGAGGAGGTGGTGTGGTGGCACAGTATCGCTCCGTTCTGTTTATCCACAGGGAGGAAGAAAAAGCTGTGGAGAGGGAGGACAGAGTGAGTGAAGGTGAGCAGGGAGGACGAGGAGGGAGGGAAAGACTCCTCGTCACTCTGGAGCCGACGGGAGAAGAAGTGAAGAGAGAGGATGAAGGAGAGAGAGGAGCGATGGAGGAGAGGGGGGTGTATCGGAAGACTCTGTACCGTCTGTTGAGCAAAGAAGAGGCCATATCCGGATGGAGGGATGTGATGGAGGAGTGTCGGGTCCCTGCAGAAGATGGAGGCGCAGGTGGGGGAGAAGCTTCTAGGAAGCGCTACAGTGTGATTCTAAGGGAGGAGAGGGGGGAGGCAGGGGGAGGGAGGGAAGAACTGGAGTGGGTGGTGGGGGGGTGGGAGGTGAAAGGAGGACGGGGAGGTGGAGAAGGGGCGGGGCCGAGGAGCAGCTGGGGGCAGTGGCTGGCCAACTACTTACCCAGCATGCCCTGGGGGGTGACCATGCCTCCTGAAGGGGAGGCAGCTCAGTGACGTCACATGACTTCATTATGATTCATGTTTATTTCATGTCACATGTGACGTTTGAGATCGTGAATATTATTCGTCTTTGAAACCTTTAAATTTCTCCACAGCTGCAGGTCGATGAAGACGAGTCGATCGCGACTTTTCCTTTTTTGGTTTCTGCTGATTTGAGTTTGTTGACTGTTCTTCTTCGACATAAGCTCTGTCTCAATTCTGTCCCGCCCTTACAGCTGTCACTTAGCAACAGAGCTACGGAAGGAAATATTCTTTGTTTGATTAAAACTGTTGAAAGAGATGTTTTTTAATAGATAAGCTGTTCGGGTGATGCTTTAAAAAAATGTTTTAATAAATTCTTCTGACGTTTTCAGCTCACTTTTTGCCGCTCATTACCTCTTTGAAAAAAAAGTATGTCTCTGAAGCGCAATGAATCATGGGATATGTCGGTGGCTGGAAGGACACATTTGGAGGAGCCTTCGAATTGGGACAGTCTCGTCGCACCGCTGGGACACAAAGCGTCTTTAAATGCAGCCTCTGAAGCGTGCGGCCCTGAATTGAGACACAGCTATAGACTGTTAATAAAGATGGAAAACATGACGGCTCCTAAGTGAGGCCAAATCATCTTGATCGCCTCCTGGTGGCTGGCTGCAGTATAGGTCATAAACCCCGCCTCCACATGATGACTAAAACACTTTAACCACAAGGAAAAGAAACATTAACCACTTTGTGTTAAACAGAATAAAGTATATAAACACTTTCTAACACCTTCAATATTTTGTCTGACTTATTTCTACCTGATCTTCTGCGGAGTCCATGTTTTCTGTTTGTGTTGTTGCTGTCCTGTCTCCGGTGTTGTGATAATGAGCGTCTTGTCAGGACGTAACCTGATATCTGTTCACTCTAATTTGGTAAAGTACTGAAATGCATCTAGTTTACTTTAAGTTTTGTGGTCAGCATGAAAGTTGGACCAAGAATCTTCTCTGTTGACGGATCCATGTTGTAATAAACTCATGTTCATGTAGGGAAAACCGATCGGGTTCCTTCTGTTACTCCCCACACTGATCAGGGTTAGGATCTCTCATTAGACGTCTGTGCATCACGCAGTTGAACCTGACGTCCGCACCAATCCACAGTTTCGGAGACGTTTGAAAACTTCTTCCAACATTATTTCATCTCATGTTTTAAATGTTTGTGGTTTCCGTGAAATCTGTGACCTCTTTGTTTCCGGAGCAGAAACTTCACAGTGACGTTTATCAGCCACGAAGAGACACGATGGTTCACAGTGAGCGTGGCGTCCTGTCGTCGGTGAGAAGATCTTAGATCGTATTCTCATTTAACATGATGTAGACGTATGTAATAATTCACACGCGTGTTTATTTCGTTTGTCTTCCTCTTGATGTTTCATCTCTTCTTCATGGCTCAGGGCCCTGGGTGTTGTGATGGGAGTGGACCAGCAGGAGGCAGCAGAGGCTCCCATCAACACAACCACAGAGTCTTCACTGAACAACACGAAGAACAATAATTAGTTGCTTCATGATCACAAATCAAAATACAACACAGCCACATATTACATATAAATTCTATCAAGCTTTTATTAAAATAAATTTAAAACCACAACCTTCACTAGGAAGCAAAAATCTGACTTTAAACTTATCACAAATAATAATGTGACATTAAAGATAATCCTGTATTTGCTGTATTAGGACAGTCAAAAAAAAAAAGGTGGAGGTGGAGTTGCTGCTATTTTTAACTCCAGTCTATCAATTCATCCTAAACCTGAACTGAGCTACAACTCATTTGAAAGTCTTGTTCTTAGTCTTCCACGCCCAATCATATGTGCTGTAGTTTACCGTGCTTCCCTGAGTTTTTATCAAGCCTAGTCCAAAAAACAGATACAATTATTATTGTAGGTGACTTTAATATTCATGTTGACAATAATAAAGATAGCCTTAGCGTAGCATTTATTTCAGTACTAGACTCAATTGGTTTCAGTCAGTGTGTACACCAATCTGCTCATTGTTGTAACCACACACTTGACCTTGTACTATCATTCAAAATTGAACATCTAGTAGTACTTCAGTGAGCTCCAGGACCAGTGCACCACCTCCACAAGCCCAGTTACAGGGCCTCCGGCCCGGACACACACACCCTGAGCAGCCCCCGGTCTCCACTGGACCACCTCCACTGGCTGAGTGAGTGACCTCTGACTCTGTGCATGATCTGTGTCATTTGAATAGTGTCAGTTTGTGTGTTACTAGTGTAGCGAGTCTGCGACACATCACAAAACACTCCGACACCACAGCTCTCTTTGGATCTCTTTTACTGTAATGATACAACATGTGACAGGGACTGCATCAGTTCACATCCTCTTCTCAGACTACTGTAAAGGATGCATGAAATAATAATGTAAACCAAAATAAAATAAACATAAATATTCCCTGCGTCACATGTCTAACCCATCACAGAGTAAATGACTTAATGTGGGTTCACAAACAACATTAGAAAAGTACAGTGGTGTATAAAGTACTTGAAAGTGACTCCGGTAAAAGTAAAAGTCACCGTCAGAAAATGACTTGGGTCAAAGTCTTAAAGTATCTCATATTAAATGTACTTAAGTATCAAAAGTATCTGGTGTTCAAATGCAAAGTGCTTTATCTCTTCAGGATTTATTTCAACTGACTGAAATATTATGACAAAAATATACATATAATGTATAATTTTACAAATTTTGAACCCCAGATGCTGAGGTTCAAATAGTAATGGACTAGTGCAGGGGCGGGCAAACTTTTTGACTCGCGGGCCACAATGGGTTCTAAAATTTGACAGAGGGGCCGGGCCAGGAACAGATGGATGGAGTGTTTGTGTGAACTAACATAAATGACATGTCAAAATCATTACTTGAAAGGATTTGGCCTTTAACAGGTAGCAAAGCATTTATTTGCAAGGCAATTCAGTGTTTCCCCTAGGTTTACAGCTTTGGGGGGGCGGGGCGGTGGCTCACCTGTGTGCGCGCTCGCACGTGTCAGCGTGTGTGTGCGCGCGCACGTGTCAGTGTGTGTGTGCGCGCGCGCACGTGTCAGTGTGTGTGTGCGCGCGCGCACGTGTCAGTGTGTGTGTGCGCGCGCGCACGTGTCAGCGTGTGTGCGCGCACACGTGTCAGTGTGTGTGCGCGCGCGCATCGGGATGGAACTCCGCCGTGCGCAATACAGAGAGCAGAGGAGAAATCTAAACGCGCGACCATGTAGAGCAGGGGTGCCCACACTTAGGCTTGTGAGCTACTCTTGAAATGACCAGCTCAACAAGATCTACCGGCCGAATAATGTTGGTATCCACCGCCGCCACGCCCCCCCCCCGCCCTGTACAAGAATTTACTGGTAGATCGCGATCGTATTGGGCAGCCCTGATGCAGAGACAGAAATGACATGAGGAAATGGGGGCATTACAGGAGAAAGGTAAAATTTAATTTAATAATAATAATATTTGGACAAGTTTGGTGGGCCGGATTAAAAAGCCCAACGGGCCGTATACGGCCCGGGGGCCGTACTTTGCCCATGTCTGGACTAGTGCATCTGAACTTCTAGGGACAACAAAGAACCAACACAACAGAATAAACAAGTGCCTCTTGTGTCTGCCTAAGAACACTAATAGACCACAGTATAACCACTAAAAAAGTATGTAAATATCACTAAACATGGACCTTTCACTTTCTAATCAGTAGCAGGAAGGATACACAATGCCCCTTATGTTAACTCAGCAAAAGGAAACAAGTCCTAGGCACACAAACCTCCGCTGCTCAAGTAACGAGTCAGTTTTGAGAATATAAGGAGTAGATATAGTACAGAAAAGTACAGTTCAAGTAAAATACAGATATGTGAAAAATCGACTTAAGTACAGTAACGAAATATTTGTACTTCGTTATTTCCCACCACTGTAAAAGTAACAGTGCACTTCACATTTGTTCTATACAAATCCCACAAGAAAACTACATCTCCCATAATGCCACTAACACTCCTTACAGTACAGACTTGCACTTTACACATTACAGCTGTCTTATATTGGTCTTTCAGAAAGTAGTCACAGCAACATGAATTAAACGTTGGAATGACACTGTCTCCTCCAGCTTCAAATGGAGACAGAGAGACAGGTTCCTGAGCTGCACGTAGCACATTGGAAAGGGGGGTTCACAGACCAGAATACTGATATACAACATATTCACATGAAAATATAAGGTATATAAAACATTTCCTCAATCTCAGGCCTGGTCCTGTCAGCAGCAGTGTGGCAGGTTGCTGCCCTGTAAACAACACACCTTTTCACAGCCGTCTCACACACAATGAGACAAATTGTGATTTGTGAATATGGGCTATGTAAATAACATTTGATTGATTGATTGATATGAGGGCTACTAGATAGTTATTGACAACAAAGAACCAACACAACAGAATAAATCAAATTGAAAAAAACATAACTTGGTGCCATCGGCCATTTCCGCCCTGTTTTCAGTCTTCCAGCACAACAGGTGAACATTCATGTGTAAAGGGCTCTGACACTTTCAGGGCACTGTCTTGTCAGGAGCATGTTGGTAAAACAATGTGCGTTTTTTTTCCTCAACTTATAACTGATAAGAAAAACGACAACACCAATACAAGTTAATATGCCTAATGTCCCATGAGCCAAAAGTACAACAGGTTCATGACTCTTTCTCCATCCTCCTTTCTTCCACCATTGTCTCCTTCATCCTCGTTTCCTTCAGCCAACTTGAGTGGAGCTGAGGGACCTGCAGAGCAGAACAGGTGTCAGGTAGGTGAGGACAGAACATTCTCTACCACTTCACCTGAGTCTGGACTCTATGATTCTGGACTCTACCACCTCACCTGAGTCTGGATTCTACCACCTCACCTGAGTCTGGACTCTACTACCTGAGTCTGAACCCTACTACCTGAGTCTGGATTCTACCACCTGAGTCTGGATTCTACTACCTGAGTCTGGACCCTACTACCTGAGTCTGGATCAGTCTATGGTCTGGATTCTACCACCTGAGTCTGGACTCTACTACCTGAGTCTGGACTCTACTACCTGAGTCTGGATTCTACTACCTGAGTCTGGATTCTACCACCTGAGTCTGGGCTCTACTACCTGAGTCTGGATTCTACTACCTGAGTCTGGATTCTACCACCTGAGTCTGGACTCTACCAACTCACCTGAGTCTGTGACAGTCAGGCTGACGAGGTAGCTGAACTCAGTGTTTGTTCTTTGGCCATTCTCTGTTATGCTGCTCATAATTGTACACTTGTACGATCCAGCATCATTGACGGTGACGTTCTTCAAAGTCACAGACACGTCTCCGTCCTTCATCTCTGGATCTCTCAGCTCCACTCGACCTCGAAAAGACGGATGCTGGTAATCTTTAAGCAATCGGTGGTTCCGGTAGAAGAACACGTAACCATCTGACTTCTGTTCCAGTCTGACCCACTCTAACAGCGTCACGGCAGCATCGCTGGGACAGTGACACTGAAGAGTGGCATCCTCTCCAGGCTTCACTGTTGTCCCCTGCTGACCTACACAAACACACACAAACACACACAAACACACACAAAGAACACATAAAGATATAAACACTGTAAAATCTGATTTGAATCCTGACAGCTACTGTAGTTGTTCTGAAGCAAACCTCCGTGTGGCAGCAGAGCGCTGATTCAGTCTTCAGAACCTAAAGGAAACGCGCACAGGAAGTCGTTTGTGTACTAAGTGTTGTGTCGTCACACTTGTATATTAAATAATTCCCCAGTAAGTCCAACTGACAGTGAACCTAACAAAGTCTCCTCCGAGAGTTCAAGATTCAATTTTAGGTTCACTTTCATTTTCACTTTTTCTGCTTCTTCATGACTCTGTCCGAATGAGCCGATGTGAGAACGCAGCAGGGGTCGCTGGGAAAAAGCAGGAAGTAAACAGAACGAGTTCATGTTTTGTAGGAATGGCTGCTGCTGTTCAAGGGGCCACTGCTGTGCAGTTTTCATACAGTATTCGTAAAAGCATTTCCACAGTATTCATACAATATTTCTACAGTATTTCTACAGCATTTCTACCATATCTGTACAGGAATAGTACTGGAAGACCTTTTATTGTTCTTTTACCGCTCCATGTTAGATCTGCCCTCTCTCTCTCATGCTTCAAATCATTGGTCAAAACATCTCTTCTCTTTGGCCTTCTGTTCCAGTTGAGAAAGTTTTTATCCCAGCAGATTTTATAATTCTTTTTTTTTCATCATTAGTATTTTGATATATTTCGTGTTCCTGTTTTCTTGTTGTACCTTTGACTTTGTAAAGCACTTTGGTCAACCAAGTTGTTGTGATTGTTCTATTTAAGTAAAGTTGACATTTTGTTTTGTAATTTAAAGCCACTTCCTCAGGTGCAACAGAAACTTTATGTTACTATTACTTCATACTTTTATTTAATGCCTAACACCAAAGACAATAAAGAGAATCCTTTTCATTTGAAGTGTGAGTGTGATTTGATCTCAAATTAAACCTCATGTTTATCCAACTAAGGAAACAGTCATCAACTCTTTAAGGATCATTTATTCTGCATTTCTACGAAGAGAAACGTGTAGTCAGTGTTAACACAGAGGGTGCGTTTTGACTACATCATAAAAAGTTTGTGCCGAACAAACCCGGACATTCACGTTGTGCAACATGTAGGGGGAGTGGCCTCTGGGAGTGGTGTGTTTGTTTTAAAACATTAACTGTCGTTCTCCAGAATCTCAGACTGCATCTCTAACTCTGATCTTTTACTTTCACCCTGTGGTTTCATAGGAATCTGTCTGCAAGGTGGTTTTCATTTTCCACCGTGCTCAGTCTCATTCAAGTTTCAGGATATCAGCTTTGGTCTAAAAGTATCCGACCTGCAAGCTGAGCTCAGAATAACAGCAGTGGTCCTCCGTCTCACTCTCTGTTTACAAGTTCAACAGACGTTCTCCTGTTCTCACAGTAGCAGCAGCTACAAGGGGGAAAGTTGACTTTGACTCATATTAGATTTTCAGCGGAGTGAGTGAGAGACACCTATCTGATGTAGACAGACAGTTGGAGTCCAGCTGTCCTGAAGTTCACTGACTCTTGACGAAGAACAAGACGCTTCATTAAACTTCTTAAAGGTCAGAGGTCAAACACAAAGTCAAATAAAAAGAACTGACCTGCAGCTGCAGAGAGAAAGAGGAGCAGCAGGGACGACACTTCCACCAGCAACATTTCTGACTCACTGAAAAAGAAACTGTGTGTGTATCGAGGATAGGGCGGAAGAGGAGGGAGAGTGTGTGTGTGTGTGTGTGTGTGTGTGTGTGTGTGTGTGTGTGTGTGGTGTGTGTGGTGTGTGTGTGTCGAGGATAGGGCGGAAGAGGAGGGAGAGTGTGGGTGTGTTTTAGATTAGCACATCCCTGAACTCTCTCGGCCAAGAGCTGTCCATCCCAACACTGTTGCTTTACCCTGAAATGAAAGTTAAAAAGAAACTCTGACTCCATTTACACTGTGTTCTTCTAAAGCAACTTTATTGAACAGGGTCTGTTCTAGGAAGCGAGTTCAACAGACCCAGGATATCTTTCTGAGATCCAGTTGAACTTAACCGAACAAACACAATCAGTCAAGGGTTAAACTTTCTCATCACGATCTGAACGAGTGCCCATGGAAGGGGTGGGGTTTACTGTGAGGAGAACAAACACATGATCCGACTAAAGGAAACAGTTAGAGCTGCTAAATGCAGCAAGAACAGCTGGTGAAACATCTGTGATTGTGTCAATGTGTAAGTTACGGAGCCTTTGGGGAAAAATACATGAGCACAAAATAATAACGTGTGGGAATCTGCTCTATGTTCTGTACATTTGTTTGCATCAGGTCTGTGCGTTGGTTTAACAAACCTCACGGCTCAGATCTGAGCGAATGAACTGAAACCAATGGTCTTTTTACACAAGTGTGAAAACCACAGAGGTGCAGATGGTTGAGCTGCTCTCAGCGCTTCCTCTCACATGAGAAAATGGGACAAACATGTGAGGTGAAGCTGCTCTGTGAGTCAATATTCTATTCTATTATAATATTTTCAAAGCTGCAGAAGAAGAGACACAAGGAGTAAGATTTGTTTTATAAAACAGAAGCTACAGAGAGTTAACGTTTACTGACTGATAGAGACACAAACTGCTGTTTAAAGAATGTATTCATTTAGTTTAATCTGATCCAGAGTTTTTAAAGACATCAAGACTCAACACGCCTGTTTCAGCACGACAGGAAGACTTGTTTTAATGTGTTCTAGGTTTATGTGGGTGTTTATTACATTTATCATTTTCAAGTTCTCATCATAGGAAATATTTCAGAACATTAACGGATGTTTATCACCAGAAGTTAAGAAGGAAATGAGGAACAACACATGTTCATTTATCTGTCAAATTCAATGATGCTCCTTTACGACACCAGACATTTTAGAATAATAATTATCTGGGATGTCGGGATTTACAAAATGTAAAGTTAAAATACCGTATGATGATGTTTCTCCTCAGTGCTGATCTCATCGCTCTGCTGCAGCACGAACCAAGGTCCGTTCATCCAACTGTTTCTACATCACAGCTTCTGGTGTGAAATGAAATCATTTCTGATTCTAATGAAGTTTAAAGGAAACATATTCTGTTCATATTTAGGTTGGTCATTTTAATCAGTGTTGTGACTGTAAAATACTTTCATGCTCTAATGTTCAGTGTCCTCAGACTGTCCATTGCTGCTGATGATCTGATGCAATCTATAAAAACCGACGTGTTGAACCATTGAATGGGTTTGAATTGATTTCTACAGCTGTAGTGACGCTGAGTCCCAGCAGCTCTCAGTTCTTCAGAGGGACGTCCGTCTCTTTTAGCTGTGAGGACGACCACAGCTCGGCTGGATGGACGCTGAGGAGGAACACGATCACAGGCACCAGGAAGGAGTGTGAAGACTGGGGGCACAAGCTGCTTCTTCCTGTGTCATCGACACTGCCGTCTCATCGGACAGTGGAGTTTACTGGTGTGAGTCCACAGAGGGAGGAGCAAGTAACTACGTCAACATCACTGTGACTGGTAAGAGTTCATTTATTCTGCCGTTATGTACGAAAAGATATTTGCACATATGCGTCCTTCACGTTGGTGTTAGGCAATACAGCCCTTAGAGGGCAGTGCAGAGTCGAACGTTTTGGGCAACTACAAACATGGCGGTGGTGGAGGAGGTTGTGATGATGTCACTCAGGTGAAATAGCTTCATATAGACGCCAGAAGTTTCTTACAAACTCGCTAAATCTCTCCTCAAAAGGTTCCGCCATTGTGGATCTTTCCTTTGTCCTCTGGCCGTCTCGCCTGAGCTATTGGCTACTGCACCAGGTGTAACCATAGCAACAGTGATGAGTTTTAAAGCTACGATGCAGCGGAGCCTGAGTGTTGGTCAAGTTGTGTGATTGGATGAAACGCTGCCATTTGTCTCCAGATGCTCCAGTGATCCTGCAGAGTCCCGTCCTCCCGGTGGCGGCGGGAGAGAGCGTCACTCTGCTCTGTAAAACTAAGACGCCGCCCTTCAACCTCCCGGCTGATTTCTATAAAGATGGCACCTTTGTCAGGACGACGCCCACAGGTCACATGACCATCCACCTTGTCTCCAAGTCTGATGAAGGAGCCTACAAGTGTGACATCAGAGACCTGGGAGAGTCTCCACCCGCCTGGCTGTTTGTCACAAGGGAGGTCAAAGGTGAGTGTGGATTTGAGTCAGAAACGTGTGGCTCGCCCCCTAGTGGCAGGCCCCACCTCAACCATGTTAGCAGATGAGACATGGACCAAATAATACAATTCTAAGTTGAGGTTAAATAAATGTTTGTCAAAGATCAATCAATCAAATTCTATTTGTATAGCCCATGTGCACAAATTACAATTTGTCTCAAAGAGCTTAACAAGGTGCAGCATCCTCTGTTCTTAACCCTCAACAAGAGTAAAAGTACCAAAAACCCTATTAACAGATGGGTTCTGTCATTTGAGGTAGTTCTCATCACACTGAGGTTTGTTCAAGTGGTCATGTTTCTGATCAGTTTGGTTTTAATTACTTATTTGATGATATAAAAAAGGACCGAGACGTCACGATCGACAGCTGAGACTGACTCCTGATTGGTCGAGAGCGTGTATGGACGGGACCTTGATACTATGACTCCTCTCCACGATTACTACAGCGCAGACTCAAATGAATTTCTGCTTCTTTTCCAGGTGGAGCCGTCCTCTTGGAACCCTCCCTCACCATGTTAGTCATCATCCGCATCGTGGTCAGCTCGCCATACGTTGTCTCCACGCTGCTCCTGGTGTCCATCGTCCGACAGAGGCCCACAGGTAACACGCTCACTCATGAATCAGTGAATCAATCAAATCAATCAAATCAATCAAATCAATCAAATCACAAAATACTTGATTTGAGAAAAGGACATCATGGTGATTTCCGATCATTAATAAAATTAATTAACACTGCAGAAAAGGCCCCGCTTGTTTCCCTGACAACGCCCCCACCTGGCGAGGACGAGGAAGGATTGGAGTCCGACGACGTTGTCGCTGACGTCACCACCGAGCATCGCTTCTAAGCTGAACGTTCTCATGTTGTGTGCTTGTTTGTTTTATGTGTTTTTTCTCCTGTATAATTAATCCAATGAGATATTTTCAGCCAGCGATCTTTTTCTTTTTTTAAATAAAAAAGGTTTGTGTTGTTTTGCTCGTGTTTTTTATCAATAAATTTAAATTAAAATTTCGCAGTGAATAAAATCCTGGTGGTGTCGTCAGAAATGTGTCACACAACATGAGTCAGTGATGGTTGTATGGAAATATAAACTGTATTATTTTTCACAATCAATTAATCTGATTCATTATTCATCAGTTATCAGAAAATGTCACTAATTATTTTTCAGCTCGATGAAACAAACACTTGTTTTCAACGAGAAATAAAATATAATTTTTATTTCTCAGTTATTTCAATTCACGCTGTGACTGAATAATTTAAAGAAAATATAAAAATTGTCCAAATATTTAAATTATTTTCGACACTTACTGAAAAGTGTGGTTATATTAATTCACACGCGTCTTTATTTCGTTTGTCTTCCTCTTGATGTTTCATCTCTTCTTCATGGCTCAGGGCCCTGGGTGTTGTGATGGGAGTGGACCAGCAGGCGGCAGCAGAGGCTCACATCAACACAACCACAGAGTCTTCACTGAACAACACGAAGAACAATAATTAGTTGCTTCATGATCGTCACACGACACAAATCAAAATACAAGACAGCCACATATTATATATCAATTCTATCAAGATTTTATTAAAATACATTTTAAACCACAACCTTCACTAAGAAGCAAAAATCTGACTTTACACTTAACACAAATAATAATGTGACATTTAAGATGAGATTCATTCAGGTTCGGTAAAATGAGATAATCCTGTATTTGCTGTATTAGGACAGTCAAAAAACTTTATTAAACATGCAATACATGAAAGAATAGAAACATGTGATAGAAATTTAAGCATGACCATTACAATAATTAAAACTGGAGTTAGGTTGAATCAGAGAATCCAGTACAATAGTATGTCATAGACTTTGATTCAAAGGAAAGTACTGACTGAGGCAGCATTGTTTTCAGCCACTGTGACGGTAACAAATCGTAAAAAACCTGTAACTATAACTGATGTGTAACTGAGATCATGTGGATTCAGTAAAGAATCTACAGTTTGCAAATTATGTCCAAACAAACATGACGGAGTCGGTGCAGAGTTTAAGCGACTTTTGGTTCTTGGTGGAGGAATGAGTTCTACTGACAGACATTCTTTAAAAACGTTTTTATTAAAAATTTGGAAAGTACATTCATGTTCATATAACATTCAAAATAACATTCAACTTTCTGTTTGACTCCTTTATTCCTGATATGATCACATGTTCTGCTGCTGACGATTAAATCAACGTTCATTTTATTCATTTTTAGTATTTACAACTTGCAAAATGTCCGTGTTGTGTTTCAGTTAAAGATGCACTCGACTTGTTGCAGCATCCTAACAGAGGTTCGACCATGAGGGTACAAGCCCAGAACCACAAGAACCAAGTCAGTACAATTTGCTTCAAGAAAGCCAAACTACAAAGTGCCATATGAGTGCTACTAGTGTTTTTTTTATTAATATTTATTATATTTATTATTATTTATTATATATATATTTTTCTGACTGTGACTTTTGAGCGTCCTGCAGTGTCGTACACCATCATGTTTTAAAGGATGTGATCTAAAGCTGTCGACAGCCCGACCAATATTCTCTGGATGAACCGAAGCAGTGCACCTACAGGATCCCAGACACAACCCTGCAGATCAATGCCATCGGGTGGCGCCACCACCAAACTTTAAATGGGGCATTTTTGTGTATAAAGGCTTAGGTCACCCAAATTGAAGAAACATAACTTGGTGGTATCAGCCATTACCGCCCTGTTTTCAGTCTTCCAGCAGAACACGTGAACATTCATGAGTAAAGCGCTCTGACACTTTCAGGCCTCTGTCTTGTCAGGAGCCTGTTTGTACGACCCACATGTGCGTTTGTTCTTCAACTCATACCTGATAAAGACGACAACACCAATAAGAAGTAACAAGCCAACAACTGCCAAAGGTACAACAGGTTTCTGAATCTTTCTCCCATCCTTGTTTCCTCCACCATTGCGTCCTTCATCCTTGTCTCCTTCATCATTGTTTCCTTCAGCCAACTTGAGTGGAGTTGAGTGAACTGCAGAGCAGAACAGGTGTCAGGTAGGTGAGGACAGAACATTATCTACCACCTCACCTGAGTCTGGACTCTACCACCTGAGTCTGGACTCTACCAACTCACCTGAGTCTGTGACAGTCAGGCTGACGTGGTCGCTGAACTCAGTGTTTGTTCTTTGGCCATTCTCTGTTATGCTGCTCATAATTGTACAGTTGTACGATCCAGCATCATTGACGGTGACGTTCTTCAAAGTCACAGACACGTCTCCGTCCTTCATCTCTGGATCTCTCAGCTCCACTCGACCTTGAAAAGACGGATGCTGGTATTTCTCGTACAAGCGGTGGTTCCGGTAGAAGAACACGTAATCATCTGACTTCTGTTCCAGTCTGACCCACTCTAACAGCGTGACGGCAGCATCACTGGGACAGTGACACTGAAGAGTGGCATCCTCTCCAGGCTTCACTGTTGTCCCCTGCTGACCTACACAAACACACACAAACACACAAAGAACACATAAAGATATAAACACTGTAAAATCTGATTTGAATCCTGACAGCTACTGTAGTTGTTCTGAAGCAAACCTCCGTGTGGCAGCAGAGCGCTGATTCAGTCTTCAGAACCTAAAGGAAACGCGCACAGGAAGTCGTTTGTGTACTAAGTGTTGTGTCGTCACACTTGTATATTAAATAATTCCCCAGTAAGTCCAACTGACAGTGAACCTAACAAAGTCTCCTCCGAGAGTTCAAGATTCAATTTTAGGTTCACTTTCATTTTCACTTTTTCTGCTTCTTCATGACTCTGTCCGAATGAGCCGATGTGAGAACGCAGCAGGGGTCGCTGGGAAAAAGCAGGAAGTAAACAGAACGAGTTCATGTTTTGTAGGAATGGCTGCTGCTGTTCAAGGGGCCACTGCTGTGCAGTTTTCATACAGTATTCGTAAAAGCATTTCCACAGTATTCATACAATATTTCTATAGTATTTCTACAGCATTCATACAGCATTTCTACCATATCTGTACAGGAATAGTACTGGAAGACCTTTTATTGTTCTTTTACCGCTCCATGTTAGATCTGCCCTCTCTCTCTCATGCTTCAAATCATTGGTCAAAACATCTCTTCTCTTTGGCCTTCTGTTCCAGTTGAGAAAGTTTTTATCCCAGTAGATTTTATAATTCTTTGTGAGTGAGAGACACCTATCTGATGTAGACAGACAGTTGGAGTCCAGCTGTCCTGAAGTTCACTGACTCTTGACGAAGAACAAGACGCTTCATTAAACTTCTTAAAGGTCAGAGGTCAAACACGAAATCAAATAAAAAGAACTGACCTGCAGCTGCAGGAAGAAAGAGGAGCAGCAGGGACGACACTTCCACCAGCAACATTTTTGACGCACTGAAAAAGAAACTGTGTGTGTGTCGAGGATAGGGCGGAGGAGGCGGGAGAGTGTGTGTGTGTGTGTGAGAGAGATTAGCACATCCCTGAACTCTCTCTGCCAAGAGCTGCACATAACAACGCTTTACCCTGAAATGAAAGTTAAAAAGAAACTCTGACTCCATTTACACTGTGTTCTTCTAAAGCAGGGGTATTCAACTAAAACTTAAAGAGGTCCAGTTAGAGAAAATTTCTTGAAGCAAAGGTCCGGAAGATCATAATGTCGAACTATTTAGTGTGATATATATTTAAGTAGCCTAGTAATTGTATCAACATCTGCATGTACTAAATACCTGACTGTCAAATCAAATGAATTCAGTAAGATTCAAAAACCTTTTGACAATATTTATTGTCACGTAACATAGAACTGAACATATATGTATGATTGCAGATATGTATAATGTTCTCTCATTAACTAAATAAAAGTAGGGCTGCATTTCAAAATAAGAGAAAATAAATGAAATGTGAAAATTGTGCATGTTCAAATAAAAGACTTAACTTCAGAAAAATAAAATAAAGGGAGCAAAAGCTTGAATTTCCCTTTTTCCACTAATTTCTCAACTAATTTTACAGATAATAAATCTCAACACATCTTAACAATTGAATAGTTTTATAATCACTTTCTTCCCCTGTTATATCCCACTCCCCCACTTCGTTCGTCTGTTTCTCTCCCTTTCTCCGTCTCACTCCTCTGTTTCTCTCCCTTTCTCCGTCTCACTCCTCTGTTTCTCTCCCTTTCTCCGTCTCACTCCTCTGTTTCTCTCCCTTTCTCCGTCTCACTCCTCTGTTTCTCAACCTTTCTCCGTCTCACTCCTCTGTTTCTCTCCTTTCTCCGTCTCACCCTCTGTTTCTCTCCCTTTCTCGTCTCACTCCTCTGTTTTCTCCTTTCTCCGTCTCATCCTCTGTTTCTCCTTTCTCCGTATCAACTCCTTGTTCTCTCCTTTCTCCGTCTCACTCTTGTTTCTCCCTTTCTCGTCTCACTCCTCTGTTTCTCTCCCTTCTCGTCTCACTCCTCTGTTTCTCCCTTTCTCCGTCTCACTCTTGTTTTTCCCTTTCTCCGTCTCACTCTATGTTTTCTCTCCTTTCTCCGTCTCACTCCTTGTTTCTCTACTTTCTCCGTCTAAATCCTCTGTTTCTCTCCTTTCTCAGTCTCACTCCTCTGTTTCTCTACCTTTCTCGTTCACTCCCTGTTCTATCAATTTATCCGTTCACTCCTGTTTCTCTCACTTCTACGTCTCACTCTGTTTCTCTCCCTTTCTCCGTCATACTCTGTTTTCTCATTTTCCGTTCTCACTCTCGTTTTCTCCCTTCTGTTTCATCATCCTCTGTTTCCTCGTCTCATCCTCTGTTTCTCCTTTCTCCGTCTCATCCTTGTTTCTCTCCTTTCTCCGTCTAATCCTTGTTTCTTCACTTTCTCCGTCTCACTCCTGTTTCTCTCCTTTCTCCGTCTCATCCTCTGTTTCTCTCCCTTTCTCCGTCTCAATCCTCTGTTTCTCTCCCTTTCTCGTCTCAATCCCTGTTTCTCTCCCTTTCTCCGTCACTCTATGTTTTCTCCTTCTCCGTTCACTCTTGTTTCTCACTTTTCGTCTCACTCCTTGTTCTCTCCTTTCTCCGTTCATCTGTTCTCCCCTTTCTCCGTCGTCTATTGCCTTTTTCTCCTCCATCTTTCCTTCGTCATCTTTCTCTTTTCCTGTTTCTTCTTCGTTCTTTTTCCTTCGCTCATCCTTTTCTTTTTCCCCTTTCTCCGTCATCTTTCTCCATTCCGTCTACTCTGTTCTTCGCTCCTTTTTCCTTCTCTCTCCTCTTGTTTTCTTTCGTTCACTCTGTTCTCCTTCCTATCTTGTTTCTCTTCCGTTCACTCTTTTCTCCTTTTCCGTTCACCTGTTCTCTCCTTTCGTCTCTCCGTTCTCCTTTTCCGTCTATTGTTCCTTCCGTTCATCTGTTCTCTTGCTATCCTTGTTTCTCCCTTCTCTCTATCTGTTCTTCCTTCTCGTACCTCGTTTTCCTTTCTCGTACTCCTCTGTTTTCCTTCTCGTTACTCCTTTTTTTCTTTTCCGTTCTCGTTCTTCCCTTTCTCTCTATCTCGTTTCTCTCCCGTCTCTCCTTTTTCTCTTTCCTCATCTGTTTCTCCCTTCTCGTTCACTCTTTTCTCCCTTCCTTCACTTTTTTTTCCCGTCACCTCTGTTTTCTCCCTTTCTCTTCTTCTCTGTTCTTCCTTTCTCCGTCATCTCTTTCTCTTCTCGTCTACCGTTTCTCTTCTCCTCACTCTGTTCTCTCCTTTCTCCTTCATCCTTTTCTCTCCTTTTCCCGTCTCCCCTTCTCGTTCACTTGTCTCTCCTTCTCCGTCTCTGTTTTTCTTTTCTCCCTTGTTTCCTTCCTCTCACTCTCTGTTTCCTCTCCTTCTTTTCTCCTTCTCTCATCTGTTTTCTCCTTTCTCCTACTCCTGTTTCTCCTTTGTTCATCCTGTTCTCCTTTCCGTCTCACCTGTTTCTCCTTCCTCTCATCTTTTCTTCCCTTTCCTTCACTCTGTTTTCTCCATTCTCCTCTTCGTTTCCTTTCTCCGTCTCTCTGTTTCTCTTCTCGTTCACTCTTGTTTTTCTTCTCCTCACTCTTGTTCCCTTCTCGTTCATCTTGTTCTCTTCTCCGTTATCCGTTTCCTTTCTCGTTACTCTCGCTTCACTTTCTTCGTCTCACTCTGTTCTCCTTTCTCGTCTCATCTTCTTCTTTCCCTCACTCTTTCTCCTTCCTCATCCTGTTCCATTTCTCCTCTACTGTTCTCCTTCCGTCCATCCTGTTTCTCCGTCCTCACTCCGTTCTCCCTTTCCGTACTTGTTCTTCGTTCATCTTTCCTTTCCGTTCATCTTTTCTCTCCTCCTTCTGTTTCTCCTTCTCGTTATCTCTGTTTCTTCCTTTCCGTCTCACTCTGTTCTTCCTCTCCTTGTCTCCTTCTCTCCATCTCTTTTCTCCCTTTTCGTTCACTCTGTTTCTCCTTCCGTTCTCTTTCTTTTTTCCGTCTCATCCTTCTCCTTTTCGTACTCTCTGTTTCTCTTCTCTCTCACTCCTTGTTCTCTTCTCCGTTCACTCTGTTTCTCTCTTCTCGTCTACCTCGTTCTCTTTCTCGTCTCCTTTTTCTCTCTCGTCTCACTCCTTTCCCTTTCTCTCCTCTTTTTTCCTTCTCCTCTCACTCCTGTTTCTCTCCCTTTCTCCGTCTCACTCCTCTGTTTCTCTCCCTTTCTCCGTCTCACTCCTCTGTTTCTCTCCCTTTCTCCGTCTCACTCCTCTGTTTCTCAACTTTCTCCGTCTCACTCCTCTGTTTCTCTCCCTTTCTCCGTCTCACTCCTCTGTTTCTCTCCCTTTCTCCGTCTCACTCCTCTGTTTCTCTCCCTTTCTCCGTCTCACTCCTCTGTTTCTCTCCCTTTCTCCGTCTCACTCCTCTGTTTCTCAACTTTCTCCGTCTCACTCCTCTGTTTCTCTCCCTTTCTCCGTCTCACTTCTGTTTCTCTCCATTTCTCCGTCTCACTCCTCTGTTTCTCTCCCTTTCTCCGTCTCACTCCTCTGTTTCTCTCCCTTTCTCCGTCTCACTCCTGTTTCTCTCCCTTTCTCGTCTCACTCCTGTTTCTCTCCCTTTCTCCGTCTCACTCCTCTGTTTCTCTCCCTTTCTCCGTCTCACTTCTGTTTCTCTCCATTTCTCCGTTTCACTCCTCTGTTTCTCTCCCTTTCTCCGTCTCACTCCTCTGTTTCTCTCCCTTCTCCGTCTCACTCCTGTTTCTCTCCCTTTCTCCGTCTCACTCCTGTTTCTCTCCCTTTCTCCGTCTCACTCCTCTGTTTCTCTCCCTTTCTCCGTCTCACTCCTGTTTCTCTCCCTTTCTCCGTCTCACTCCTGTTTCTCTCCCTTTCTCCGTCTCACTCCTCTGTTTCTCTCACTCCTCTAACTCTCTCATCTGTCTGCACTGTAGAGACTCAATGTTTACCTCCTGGAATGCACAGACTTGATTGGCTGAGTAGTATCACGTGGGATGGCTTAACTCGCATGCAATTGGTCTGTGCGTTTCCTCATCCGCTAAACCACTACCGTAAAGACTACACAAGCTGCGCCGGTTACAAATAGAAGCGCCCCATCAGGTTTTAAATCATAACCTTCTGTTTTGGCTGTAGGTCCGGGTCCGTACGGGACGGCTTCGGGGTCCGGACTCGGACCGCGGTCCGCCTTTTTGTGACCTCTGTTCTAAAGCAACTTTATTGAACAGGGGTCTGTTCTAGGAAGCGAGTTCAACAGACCCAGGATATCTTTCCGAGATCCAGTTGAATTTAACCGAACAAACACAATCAGTCAAGTGTTAAACTTTCTGTTAATCAGGATTTGAACGCGTCCCCATGGAAGCGGTGGGGTTTACTGCTCATGACCAATCACAGACATGGACAGTTGGACTGATAACAGCCGAAGGTCAAACTGTTGACCTTCGGCTGTTACATAATAAAAGTACGAGGAGAACAAACACATGATCCGTCTAAAGGAAACAGTTAGAGCTGCTAAATGAAGAACAGCTGGTGAAACATCTGTGATTGTGTCAATGTGTAAGTTACGGAGCCTTTGGGAAAAAATACATGAGCACGAAATAATAACGTGTGGGAATCTGCTCTATGTTCTGTACATTTGTTTGCATCAGGTCTGTGTGTTGGTTTAACAAACCTCACGGCTCAGATCTGAGCGAATGAACTGAAACCAATGGTCTTTGTGAAAACCACAGAGGTGCAGATGGTTAAGCTGCTCTCAGCGCTTCCTCTCACATGACAAAATGGGACAAACATGTGAGGTGAAGCTGCTCTGTGAGTCAATATTCTATTATATTATAATATTTTCAAAGCTGCAGAAGAAGAGACACAAGGAGTAAGATTTGTTTTATAAAACAGAAGCTACAGAGAGTTAACGTTTACTGACTGATAGAGACACAAACTGCTGTTTAAAGAATGTATTCATTTAGTTTAATCTGATCCAGAGTTTTTAAAGACATCAAGACTCAACACGCCTGTTTCAGCACGACAGGAAGACTTGTTTTAACGTGTTCTAGGTTGATGTGGTTGTTTATTACATTTATCATTTTCAAGTTCTCATCATAGGAAATATTTCAGAACATTAACGGATGTTTATCACCAGAAGTTAAGAAGGAAATGAGGAACAACACATGTTCATTTATCTGTCGAATTCAATGATGCTCCTTTACGACACCAGACATTTTATGATAATAATTATCTGGGATGTCGGGATTTACAAAATGTAAAGTTAAAATACCGTATGATGATGTTTCTCCTCAGTGCTGATCTCATCGCTCTGCTGCAGCACGAACCAAGGTCCGTTCATCCAACTGTTTCTACATCACAGCTTCTGGTGTTGAAATGAAATCATTTCTGATTCTAATGAAGTTTAAAGGAAACATATTGTCTTCATATTTAGGTTGATCATTTTAATCAGTGTTATGACTGTAAAATACTTTCATGCTCTAATGTTCAGTGTCCTCAGACTGTCCATTGCTGCTGATAATCTGATGCAATCTATAAAAACAGACGTGTTGAACCATTGAATGGGTTTGAATTGATTTCTACAGCTGTAGTGACGCTGAGTCCCAGCAGCTCTCAGTTCTTCAGAGGGACGTCCGTCTCTTTTAGCTGTGAGGACGACCACAGCTCGGCTGGATGGACGCTGAGGAGGAACACGAGCAGAGGCACCAGGAAGGAGTGTGAAGACTGGGGGACACAAGCTGCTTCTTCCTGTGTCATCGACACTGCCGTCCTATTGGACAGTGGAGTTTACTGGTGTGAGTCCACAGAGGGAGGAGCAAGTAACTACGTCAACATCACTGTGACTGGTAAGAGTTCATTTATTCTGCCGTTATGTACGAAAAGATATTTGCACATATGCGTCCTTCACGTTGGTGTTAGGCAATACAGCCCTTAGAGGGCAGTGCAGAGTCGAACGTTTTGGACAACTACAAACATGGCGGTGGTGGAGGAGGTTGTGATGATGTCACTCAGGTGAAATAGCTTCATATAGACGCCAGAAGTTTCTTACAAACTCGCTAAATCTCTCCTCAAAAGGTTCCGCCATTGTGGAAATATCCTTTGTCCTCTGGCCGTCTCGCCTGAGCTATTGGCTACTGCACCAGGTGTAACCATAGCAACAGTGATGAGTGTTGGTCAAGTTGTGTGATTGGATGAAACGCTGCCATTTGTCTCCAGATGCTCCAGTGATCCTGCAGAGTCCCGTCCTCCCGGTGGCGGCGGGAGAGAGCGTCACTCTGCTCTGTAAAACTAAGACGACGCCCTTCAACCTCCCGGCTGATTTCTATAAAGATGGCACTTTTGTCAGGACGACGCCCACAGATCACATGACCATCCACCTTGTCTTCAAGTCTGATGAAGGAGCCTACAAGTGTAACATCAGAGGCCGGGGAGAGTCTCCACCCGCCTGGCTGTTTGTCACAAGTGAGGTCAAAGGTGAGTGTGGATTTGAGTCAGAAACGTGTGGCTCGCCCCCTAGTGGCAGGCCCCACCTCAACCATGTTAGCAGATGAGACATGGACCAAATAATAGCATCACAGGTCAGGAGGTCAAGCTTCTTTAGCCAAGTTGATGTCCACAAATCATTTTTCAAATCTTTTCCATTTTGTTTTATCATTTCAGCGACACCGACCACCACATCTCTTCCATCACCCTCCGTTACCTACGTTACCTACGTTACCTACGTCCTCTTGGAACCCTCCCTCACCATGTTAGTCATCATCTGCATCGTGGTCAGCTCGCCATACGTCATCTCCACGCTGCTCCTGGTGTCCATCGTCCGACAGAGGCCCACAGGTAACACGCTCACTAATGAATCAGTGAATCAATCAAATCAATCAAATCAATCAAATCACAAAATACTTGATTTGAGAAAAGGACATCATGGTGATTTCCGATCATTAATAAAATTAATTAACACTGCAGAAAAGGCCACGCCTGTTTCCCTGACAACGCCCCCACCTGGCGAGGACGAGGAAGGATTGGAGTCCGATGACGTTGTCGCTGACGTCACCACCGAGCATCGCTTCTAAGCTGAACGTTCTCATGTTGTGTGCTTGTTTGGTTTATGTGTTTTTTCTCCTGTATAATTAATCCAATGAGATGTTTTCAGCCAGCGATCTTTTTCTTTTTTTAAATAAAAAAGGTTTGTGTTGTTTTGCTCATGTTTTTTATCAATAAATTTAAATTAAAATTTCGCAGTAAATAAAATCCTGGTGGTGTCGTCAGAAATGTGTCACACAACATGAGTCAGTGATGGTTGTATGGAAATATAAACTGTATTATTTTCACAATCAATTAATCTGATTCATTATTCATCAGTTATCAGAAAATGTCACTAATTATTTTTCAGCTCGATGAAACAAACACTTGTTTTCAACGAGAAATAAAATATAATTTTTATTTCTCAGTTATTTAATTTAACGCTGTGACTGAATAATTTAAAGAAAATATAAAAATTGTCCAAATATTTAAATTATTTTCGACACTTCCTGAAAAGTGTGGTTATATTAATTCACACGCGTCTTTATTTCGTTTGTCTTCCTCTTGATGTTTCATCTCTTCTTCATGGCTCAGGGCCCTGGGTGTTGTGATGGGAGTGGACCAGCAGGGGGCAGCAGAGGCTCACATCAACACAACCACAGAGTCTTCACTGAACAACACGAAGAACAATAATTAGTTGCTTCATGATCGTCACACGACACAAATCAAAATACAAGACAGCCACATATTATATATCAATTCTATCAAGCTTTTATTAAAATACATTTTAAACCACAACCTTCACTAAGAAGCAAAAATCTGACTTTACACTTAACACAAATAATAATGTGACATTTAAGATGAGATTCATTCAGGTTCGGTAAAATGAGATAATCCTGTATTTGCTGTATTAGGACAGTCAAAAAACTTGATTAAACATGCAATACATGAAAGAATAGAAACATGTGATAGAAATTTAAGCATGACCATAACAATAATTAAAACTGGAGTTAGGTTTAATCAGAGAATCCAGTACAATAGTATGTCATAGACTTTGATTAAATCAACGTTCATTTTATTCATTTTCAGTATTTACAACTTGCAAAATGTCCGTGTTGTGTTTCAGTTAAAGATGCACTCGACTTGTTGCAGCATCCTAACAGAGGTTCGACCATGAGGGTACAAGCTCAGAACCACAAGAACCAAGTCAGTACAATTTGCTTCAAATACCCAAACTACAAAGTGCCATATGAGTGCTACTAGTGTTTTTTATTAATATTTATTATATTATTATATTTATTATTATTTATTATATATATTTTTTTCTGACTGTGACTTTTGAGCGTCCTGCAGTGTCGTACACCATCATGTTTTAAAGGATGTGATCTAAAGCTGTCGACAGCCCGACCAATATTCTCTGGATGAACCGAAGCGGCGCACCTACAGGATCCTGACAAGTCTGCAGGTCTTTGGACTGTGGGGGGGGGGGGGCACCAGTGCACCTAGTGAGAATCCCAGACACAACCCTGCAGGTCAATGCCATCGGGTGGTGCCACCACCAAACTTTAAATGGGGCATTTTTTGTGTATAAAGGCTTAGGTCACCCAAATTGAAGAAACATAACTTGGTGGTATCGGCCATTACCGCCCTGTTTTCAGTCGTCCAGCAGAACACGTGAACATTCATGTGTAAAGCGCTCTGACACTTTCAGGCCTCTGTCTTGTCAGGAGCCTGTTTGTACGACCCACATGTGCGTTTGTTCTTCAACTTATAACCGATAAAGACGACAACACCAATAAGAAGTAATATGCCAACAACTGCCCCACAAGCCAAAGGTACAACAGGTTCATGACTCTTTCTCCCATCCTCGTTTCCTTCAGCCATCTTGAGTGGAGCTGAGTGAACTGCAGAGCAGAACAGGTGTCAGGTAGGTGAGGACAGAACATTATCTACCACCTCACCTGAGTCTGGACTCTATGATTCTGGACTCTACCACCTGAGTCTGGACTCTACTACCTGAGTCTGGATTCTACTACCTGAGTCTGGACTCTACTACCTGAGTCTGGATCTACCCTGGCTGGACTCTACCAACTCACCTGAGTCTGTGACAGTCAGGCTGACGAGGCTGCTGAACTCAGGGTTTGTTCTTTGGCCATTCTCTGTTATGCTGCTGGTAATTGTACACTTGTACGATCCAGCATCATTGACGGTGACGTTCTTCAAAGTCACAGACACGTCTCCGTCCTTCATCTCTGGATCTCTCAGCTCCACTCGACCTTGAAAAGACGGATGCTGGTATTTCTCGTACAAGCGGTTGTTCCGGTAGAAGAACACGTAACCATCTGACTTCTGTTCCAGTCTGACCCACTCTAACAGCGTGACGGCAGCATCGCTGGGACAGTGACACTGAAGAGTGGCATCCTCTCCAGGCTTCACTGTTGTCCCCTGCTGACCTACACAAACACACACAAACACACACAACACACACAAAGAACACATAAAGATATAAACACTGTAAAATCTGATTTGAATCCTGACAGCTACTGTAGCCGTAGAAACGTGTAGTTAGTGTTAACACAGAGGGTTTGTTTTGTCTACATCATAAAAAGTTTGTGCCGAACAAACCTGTTTCACGTTGTGCAACATGTAGGGGGAGTGGCCTCTGGGAGTGTTGTGTTTGTTTTAAAACATCAACTGTCGTTCTCCAGAATCCCAGACTGCACCTCTAACTCTGATCTTTTACTTTCACCCTGTGGTTTCATAGGAATCTGTTTGCAAGGTGGTTTTCATTTTCCACCGTGCTCAGTCTCATTTAAGTTTCAGGATATCAGCTTTGGTCTAAAAGTATCCGCCCTGCAAGCTGAGCTCAGAATAACAGCAGTGGTCCTCTGTCTCACTCTCTGTTCACAAGTTCAACAGACGTTCTCCTGTTCTCACAGTAGCAGCAGCTACAAGGGGGAAAGTTGACTTTGACTCATATTAGATTTTCAGCGGAGTGAGTGAGAGACACCTATCTGATGTAGACAGACAGTTGGAGTCCAGCTGAGAACAAGACGCTTCATTAAACGTCTTAAAGGTCAGAGGTCAAACACAAAATCAAATAAAAAGAACTGACCTGCAGCTGCAGAGAGAAAGAGGAGCAGCAGGGACGACACTTCCACCAGCAACATTCCTGACGCACTGAAAAACAAACTGTGTGTGTGTGTGTGTGTGTGTGTGTGTGTGTGTGTGTGTGTGTGTGTGTGTGTGTGTGTGTGTGTGTGTGTGTGTGTGTGTATCGAGGATAGGGCGGAAGAGGCGGGAGAGTGTGTGGTTGGTGGGTGTGTGTGTGTGTGTGTGTGTGTGTGTCGAGGATAGGGGAGGAGGAGGGAGAGTGTGGGTGTGTTTTAGATTAGCACATCCCTGAACTCTCTCTGCCAAGAGCTGCACATCCCAACCCTGTTGCTTTACCCTGAAATGAAAGTTAAAAAGAAACTCTGACTCCATTTACACTTGTTCTTCTAAAGCAACTTTATTGAACAGGGTCTGTTCTAGGAAGCGAGTTCAACAGACCCAGGATATCTTTCCGAGATCCAGTTGAATTAACCGAACAAACACATCAGTCAAGGGTTAAACTTTCTCATCACGATCTGAACGCGTCCCCATGGAAGGGGTGGGGTTTCTGCTCATGACCAATCACAGACATGGACTGATAACAGCCGAAGGTCAAACTGTTACATAATTTTAAAAAAAAAGTAGAACAAACACATGATCCGACTAAAGGAAACAGTTAGAGCTGCTAAATGCAGCAACAACAGCTGGTGAAACATCTGTGATTGTGTCAATGTGTAAGTTACGGAGCCTTTGGAAAAAATACATGAGCACGAAATAATAACGTGTTGTGGAAAATAACTAAGTTTCCTTGAAACCTATTTTATAGTTGAGGAGTAACTTTTTGCAGACCTGTCTAAGACTTTTATGACCTGAACGGTTTGTGACCTGAAACCTGTATGACCTTTCTATTACTCATTGACTGTCCAAGAACCTAATGGAAATGTATGCAAATCATTTATTCCTGTGTTTAATTCCTGTCTCAAACTGTGCCTACAGAATCAGTCTGAACTGGCTCATAACAGCCTTAGTTCTCCTGTATACGTTCCTCTGTGTTGATCCTTTCTGCAGAAAGACCCTATGCTGTTCCAGCCTCTTGTATTTTCAGATTTCCATCACAAACGTGTGTGAATCTGCTCTTTACCAACAAACGTTTGACTGATTCACATGATGTAGCCTCTATGATGAGCTTTAGTTTGACACCCAGTTGTAAACCGACTCTGAGGACACACTGTTGTGGAAACCTTTGACATTACTTGAACACATGGACCTGTTTTTTTCGTGCGCCATGATGATGGTCTTGTATCTGACATATAAATCACACTTAAATCCTCACATGATCAAACATTCACTGTAGAATCTTTACAACTTGTTTTCTGTACATTTGTTTGCATCAGGTCTGTGCGTTGGTTTAACAAACCTCACGGCTCAGATCTGAGCGAATGAACTGAAACCAATGGTCTTTTTACACAAGTGTGAAAACCACAGAGGTGCAGATGGTTGAGCTACTCTCAGCGCTTCCTCTCACATGAGAAAATGGGACAAACATGTGAGGTGAAGCTGCTCTGTGAGTTAATATTCTATTATATTATAATATTTTCAAAGCTGCAGAAGAAGAGACACAAGGAGTAAGATTTGAAACTGCTGTTTAAAGAATGTATTCATTTAGTTTAATCTGATCCAGAGTTTTTAAAGACATCAAGACTCAACACGCCTGTTTCAGCACGACAGGAAGACTTGTTTTAACGTGTTCTAGGTTGATGTGGGCGTTTATTACATTTATCATTTTCAAGTTCTCATCATAGAAATATTTCAGAACATTAACGGATGTTTATCACCAGAAGTTAAGAAGGAAATGAGGAACAACACATGTTCATTTATCTGTCAATTCAATGATGCTCCTTTACGACACCAGACATTTTATGATAATAATTATCTGGGATGTCGGGATTTACAAAATGTAAAGTTAAAATACCGTATGATGATGTTTCTCCTCAGTGCTGATCTCATCGCTCTGCTGCAGCACGAACCAAGGTCCGTTCATCCAACTGTTTCTACATCACAGCTTCTGGTGTGAAATGAAATCATTTCTGATTCTAATGAAGTTTAAAGGAAACATATTCTGTTCATATTTAGGTTGATCATTTTAATCAGTGTTGTGACTGTAAAATACTTCCATGCTCTAATGTTCAGTGTCCTCAGACTGTCCATTGCTGCTGATAATCTGATGCAATCTATAAAAACAGACGTGTTGAACCATTGAATGGGTTTGAATTGATTTCTACAGCTGTAGTGACGCTGAGTCCCAGCAGCTCTCAGTTCTTCAGAGGGACGTCCGTCTCTTTTAGCTGTGAGGACGACCACAGCTCGGCTGGATGGACGCTGAGGAGGAACACGAGCAGAGGCACCAGGGCGGAGTGTGAAGACTGGGGGCAACAAGCTGCTTCTTCCTGTGTCATCGACACTGCCGTCCATTGGACAGTGGAGTTTACTGGTGTGAGTCCACAGAGGGAGGAGCAAGTAACTACGTCAACATCACTGTGACTGGTAAGAGTTCATTTATTCTGCCGTTATGTACGAAAAGATATTTGCACATTTGCGACAACAACAAACATGGCGGTGGTGGAGGAGGTTGTGATGATGTCACTCAGGTGAAATAGCTTCATATAGACGCCAGAAGTTTCTTACAAACTCGCTAAATCTCTCCTCAAAAGGTTCCGCCATTGTGGAAATGTCCTTTGTTCCTCTGGCCGTCTCGCCTGAGCTATTGGCTACTGCACCAGGTGTAACCATAGCAACAGTGATGAGTTTTAAAGCTACGATGCAGCGGAGCCTGAGTGTTGGTCAAGTTGTGTGATTGGATGAAACGCTGCCATTTGTCTCCAGATGCTCCAGTGATCCTGCAGAGTCCCGTCCTCCCGGTGGCGGCGGGAGAGAACGTCACTCTGCTCTGTAAAAATAAGACACTGCCCTTCAACCTCCCGGCTGATTTCTATAAAGATGGCACTTTTGTCAGGACGACGCCCACAGGTCACATGACCATCCACCTTGTCTCCAAGTCTGATGAAGGAGCCTACAAGTGTGACATCAGAGGCCGGGGAGAGTCTCCACCCGCCTGGCTGTTTGTCACAAGTGAGGTCAAAGGTGAGTGTGGATTTGAGTCAGAAACGTGTGGCTCGCCCCCTAGTGGCAGGCCCCACCTCAACCATGTTAGCAGATGAGACATGGACCAAATAATGGCATCACAGGTCAGGAGGTCAAGCTTCTTTAGCCAAGTTGATGTCCACAAATCATTTTTCAAATCTTTTCCATTTTGTTTTATCATTTCAGCGACACCGACCACCACATCTCTTCCATCACCCTCCGTTACCTCCGTTACCTCCGTTACCTACGTTACTACGTTATCTACGTTATCCCATCCATCGCTGGTTTGGTAATTCTGGTTGTTCTGGTGCTACTGGTGAGACGATGTGTCCGGAGGAAACCTGAGGGTGTTAATGACCTATTCTGCAGCCAGCCACCAGGGGGCAGGGGGCAGTTTAACATTGTATCTGTCCCTCTGTGTGAGGACCAGTTTGACATTGAAGGTGATTTTGTGTGTTAAATTTGTCATAAAGAAAAATGTGAATTTCAATGTTATTTTCACAACATCAACATTTTGACATACTTGTCTGTCAGCGTCTCTTACATCCATGAGGGGTTGGACTCTTTTTTTTTTCCGTGTTTGAAAAATGTGGTTATGGTTTGTGTCTCTCGGTTAAGGTTTCATATTGAGGTCTCCTCTTGTTTCCTGTTTCCTTAGAAACACAGTGTTGAACGCCTCAAACGGATGTTTTACTTTGAAGAAACTTCACTTCTTATTTCTATTTAATAACAGAGATAATGAGGACATTTTATTTTTGGCCTTTGCCTTCATTAGAGACAGAAGGGAAATGACTCGTCGTGATTGGTCTTACTTTGCAGAGTGTGATCCAGAAGATGTCAGTCTTGAACCAGACGGGACGATGGGTACGTCTCGTCTTCTTTAACTGTTTTCAGTCATGTGGTCATCACTCGTCCCCTGGTGTCAGGGAACCTTTTAATGCCGACATGATGTTTTATTTCAGCGAGCAGGTCACAGTTTTTATTATTGCCGCTGTTTTATTTTGCAGAGAGAGATCGAGCTGCAGCGACACAAAGGGACAACGTCACATATGGACAAATAACGATCCGACCATTGAACAGCAGAGGTACAGCCACTCCTCCCACATCCTGAGCAATCTGCACAGGATCCACTGATGCACTGGTCCTGGTCCTGGTCTTCTATTTCTATTTCTATTTCTATTTCTGGTCCTTGTCTTGATTCTAGTTCTAGTTCTGGTCGTGGTGCTGGTCCTGATTATAGTTCTGGTTCTTGTTCTGATCATGGGTCCTGGTCCTGGTCCTAAATCCTGGTCCTGGTCCTTTTCCAAGTTTCTGGTCCTGATCCTAGTTCTACCCCTGTATCTAGTAATGGTCCTTGTTCAAGTACTGGTCTTGGTCTATGTCCTGATGATGGTCCTAGTCCATGTTCTGCTTCTGGTACTGGTCCTACTTCACATCCATATCTTGATTCTGGTCCGTGGTCTTGAACTAAATAAATGAATGAATAAAACATTTAATGCATGAAAACTAATATTTGCATCAAACAACGTTTCAATTATAATTTAGTTCTGTATTTTTTATTTATTTACTCTTTTGATTTGACCTTTATTGTTCATTATTTGCCTGTATTTACTTCCCCTAAACTTATTTATTTCTGTTTTCTATATTATGTCACTGAACCTGTCGATGCCCCCTGGTGGCAGAGAAGCTTCCTCCCCTGAATCTGTTTCTCTTCTGTGTTTGTGTTCAGAAGATCCAGAACCAGAGCTGGATGTCATTTACTCGTCACTGAGGTCCAAACAATGACGACCTGCTGCTGCTTCACTGCCGCCATCTTTATTCCATCACAGGAGGCGTGTCCTGAGTCCAGTTATGTTTCAAAACAACCAACAAACTGTTTGACTGAGGAGTGTTTCAATAAAGTTTCAATAAAACAACTCAAATGAAAATATATATGAAGATAATTTAAATATTTGGACAGTTTTTATGTTTTTTTCAATTATTCAGTCACATCGAGCTGAAAAGTTGTTTCTGATAACTGATGAATAATGAATCAGATTAATTGATTGTGAAAATAATACAGTTTATATTTCCATACAACCATCACTGACTCATGTTGTGTGACACATTTCTGACGACACCACCAGGATTTTATTTACTAAATTTTTTATTAAAAACACAGCAAAACAACACAAACCTTTTTTATTTAAAAAAAGAAAAAGATCGCTGGCTGAAAACATCTCATTGGATTAATTATACAGGAGAAAAAACACATAAAACAAACAAGCACACAACATGAGAACGTTCAGCTTAGAAGCGATGCTCGGTGGTGACGTCAGCGACAACGTCATCGGACTCCAATCCTTCCTCGTCCTCGCCAGGTGGGGGCGTTGTCAGGGAAACAGGCGGGGCCTTTTCTGCAGTGTTAATTATTTTTTATGATCAGAAATCACCATGATGTCCTTTTCTCAAATCAAGTATTTTGTGATTTTGATTTGATTGATTCATGGATTGACTGATTCATGAGCGAGCGTGTTACCTGTGGGCCTCTGTCGGACGATGGACACCAGGAGCAGCGTGGAGACGACGTATGGCGAGCTGACCACGATGCGGATGATGACTAACATGGTGAGGGAGGGTTCCAAGAGGACGGCTCCACCTGGAAAAGAAGAATTTGAGTCTGCGCTGTAGTAATCGTGGAGAGGAGTCATAGTATCAAGGTACACGCTCTCGACCAATCAGGAGTCAGTCTCAGCTGTCGATCATGACGTCTCGGTCCTTTTTTATATCATCAAATAAGTAATTAAAACCAAACTGATCAGAAACATGACCACTTGAACAAACCTCAGTGTGATAAGAACTACCTCAAATGACAGAACCCATCTGTTAATAGGGTTTTTGGTAGTTTTACTCTTGTTGAGGGTTAAGAACAGAGGATGCTGCACCTTGTTAAGCTCTTTGAGACAAATTGTAATTTGTGCACATGGGCTATACAAATAGAATTTGATTGATTGATCTTTGACAAACATTTATTTAACCTCACTTAGAATTGTATTATTTGGTCCATGTCTCATCTGCTAACATGGTTGAGGTGGGGCCTGCCACTAGGGGGCGAGCCACACGTTTCTGACTCAAATCCACACTCACCTTTGACCTCACTTGTGACAAACAGCCAGGCGGGTGGAGACTCTCCCAGGTCTCTGATGTTACACTGTAGGCTCCTTCATCAGACTTGGAGACAAGGTGGATGGTCATGTGACCTGTGGGCGTCGTCCTGACAAAAGTGCCATCTTTATAGAAATCAGCCGGGAGGTTGAAGGGCAGCGTCTTATTTTTACAGAGCAGAGTGACGTTCTCTCCCGCCGCCACCGGGAGGACGGGACTCTGCAGGGTCACTGGAGCATCTGGAGAATAACAATGACACAGAGGCAAACATTTAAAAAGTGGTGACACACACGGAGAAGACACAGACGCAGATGTGGATAGAGTTTGTGGTGATAAGAGCTGACGACGGTGTCAGGTGATGATTAATACGTAGCTTCCTGTATCTGTGTGCTGCATCCGGCTGCTCCACCTCTGATGAGCAGTCTGTGCAGAAAACCTCTTGCTGTGCTGTTCATGTGTGAAAGACCAACTCTGGCACCACTCAACAAAGTGTTTTCACATCCCTGAGTAGCTGCAATGTCTGTCCAACCAAAATCAGTTGAGTGGTGCAAGTTTTTTGTCGTAATGATGTCGTAATAACCACAATAATGTGTCGGCCAATCAGAAGCTCGACACAGAAAAACTGAAAACATTTATACAACATCTGCACAAATTTAATCGAAATATTTTTCAAATCCGACGTTAGTCATCGTAGCGTGGATCCAATATAAAGCTCATGGAAGGTCCCGATGTGTCAGTCTGGTTCTGTAGTGACTCTTACCGTAAACTGTGATGTTTATGGAGTTGCTCCGCTGCCGTGCAGGCGACTCACACCAGTAGGTGGCGCTGTCCAGCTGCTTGACTGTTTGTACGATGCAGCCAGAGGACGTGGTGTTCCCCCACTTGTCTCCACAGCTGGACAAATACCTGCTTACGAGAGTGAACCTCTTGATGGTCCATCCATGAAAGCTGCTGTCGTTTCCGCAGCTCAGAGACAGGTTTTCGTACTCGCTCAGCTGAGACGAGTCGGGAGACGCTGAGAGAGACGCCTGCACCGAATCATCTGACAACACAAAAGACTTTTCCTAAGTTTAAGTTTCTTCAGCGGCAGTTCAGCTATTATCCACGAGTTTAAAAATGAGCGTACAAACAGAAAGATTCACCTTTAATCAGCAGCCAGGCGGGTGGAGACTCTCCCAGGCCTCTGATGTTACACCTGTAGGCTCCTTCATCAGACTTGGAGACAAGGTGGATGGTCATGTGACCTGTGGGTGTCGACCTGACAAAAGTGCCATCTTTATAGAAATCAGCCGGGAGGTTGAAGGGCGGCGTCTTAGTTTTACAGAGCAGAGTGACGTTCTCTCCCGCCGCCACCGGGAGGACGGGACTCTGCAGGATCACTGGAGCATCTGGAGACAGTGACTGGTCGTCTTTATATACTGATTATACAGTTGTATATACAATTTTATATATATATATATATATGCTGTATATAAACATATACAAAATTACAACTCTCACTCACTCTCTCTCTCTCTCTATATATATATAGTTATTGATGTATCTTACCGGTGACGGTGATGTTGACAGCGTTGCTGCTGTGTCCGTGTTTTGATTGACACCAGTAAAGTCCACTGGTTGACTGTTTGACCGTCTTCATGTCACAGGTGGAGGTCTCCTGGACGCCCCAGCCCTGCCTACACTGGGACATCTGTAGACTGGGAAGACGTTACATTACATTACATGTCATTTAGCTTTTATCCAAAGCGACTTCAGTGCATTAAGTATTTGGTGACAGTGCATCTTGCCCACGGACACCGCTACACCTCATGACCCTAACCCCCATGAAGACACACACCCCAACAAAGTGTCAACCAGTGTGTGTTGCTGTGTGTTGACATTAAACTGACTCTTTCGTGGTGTATCTCCACACTGTCCAATCATCAGAGTCCATGTGTTCACATTTCAGTGTGATGTCCTCGTACTCAAAATACTGAGACCTGTCAGGAGTGAGGGACGCCACTGCTGAGAGAAGAAGAAGAAGAAGAAGAAGAAGAAGAAGAAGAAGAAGAAGAAGAAGAAGAAGAAGAAGAAGAAGAAGAATCATGTGAACACGTATGATAATACTGTTTTTAATATGTATTTTTTGTGTTTATGTGTGGACACAGTTAGACGTTTGTTCCTGAAACTGCTTCACCATGGTAACACCAAAGGTGGTATTAAAAACAGGAAGTGAACAGATGAGTGACCCTGTCACCTGACTTCCTGTCTTACTTTCTACTTGTGATTTCACATAAAATGTCAACGTCCAAACATACACACACACACACGCACGCACGCACGCACACACACACACCATACACGCACACACACACGCACGTACGTACGCACATACATACACACACTGAGGCGGGAAACTTACCTCGATTGTCGGCCGACGTCCAGTTGACAAACGTCACTAAAACAAGAGTTTTAAAACAGAAAGTTAATATGAAGTCTTTTTCATTAAATAATTTCACAATGTTACAATTTAATCATTTAGAATTTCTACATTTACTCAGAATAAAGTTAGATTTGATTTTCTACTAAAGTAAAATCCAAATAAATTTAGTTCATGTGTGTTTGACAGTTTCAGGTTTTAATTATCATTTTTAACTGATGTTTTATTGAAGTTTACTTACGGAGGAAGAGCAGCGTCGTCTTCATGCTGAACAGTCACACTGACACACTGGACAAAACCTGTCAAACCACAGGGGGGGGGGGGGGGGGGGGGGGAGATCATATCTTATTTTCCATTACATACGTTAGCTCAGATCTCCATGTATTCACACATCGTTACCACGTGAAGGGACCTCAGCCGCTTTCACTTCTTTCTACAGAATAGTTGATGAATGTGATACTGTTCATTATTTTCTGTTGTTGGCTCACAACAAATATCGCATCTATAATTACGTCACATATAACATATGTACGGAAGCGTATTGCATTTACTTTTTTTCTTTCAAGTGAATGCAATACGCTTCCGTACATATGTGTTTGTATTGTGTAATATAGAAATGACACACATGTAGCGTATATTATTACATACATACATGCATACATATATGTGTCTATAATCTTCCAGCATATAGGTTAATAAATATTTACACATACAATTCATAATCGTATATGCGTATATTA
The DNA here is from genome assembly GCA_006182925.3 of Reinhardtius hippoglossoides. Classification (NCBI taxonomy): domain Eukaryota; kingdom Metazoa; phylum Chordata; class Actinopteri; order Pleuronectiformes; family Pleuronectidae; genus Reinhardtius; species Reinhardtius hippoglossoides. Next base: position 12,662,958 of record CM031692.1, read on the forward strand.
TATATATGCAAATATAGAAGATGGACATATATTTAGAAATATACACACATATACATATAGTATAACGTGATATATTGATATTTGAAGACATAAGTTTAGAACTTATGAAACAGTATAATGTTTATATATTGTATGTTTATACATGAAAATATCTTCATGGTAATTGTTTATATGGTATCATATGTTGTGGCCATGAATGTTAACAATAATATATATATTGCATTTATATATACAGTATGTATGTTTAATTAAACTACATGTATGTTTACCTATGTTTGTGTTATTCATAAAATTGTACACTGGTAAAAAGAACAGGATTAGAAATTCCGCTGGTGGTGAAGAAGCAGAATTCTTACACTGAGCTTTTTCTTGAAAAGACTTTATTTATAACAGAGGATTCCGACAGTAAACGACTCAGTGCTGTGGTGACGTTTCCTGTATAAACAGAATCACACAATGTTGATTTCAGTTTCAGTAAGTTCGCATCAAACATGATGGAAATGTAAAGTTATTCAGTTCATGAAAAGAAAAAATGGTTGTACTCTACAGTGTAGAACCCAAAATACTTCCACACGCAGCTTCTCAGAAGCTCTGATGTCGTGTTTGTTTCACTCAGGACGCCGCTGCGTGCTAGCATCCATTGTTTTCATAGTCAAACAACAGAACATTTGAATAAATCGGGAGAGACTTACCGATTAACATTAAAACATGTGAAACATCTTTTTTTGAGGTCAAACATTATTTTCTATTTTGATCGAATGCGTGCTTGCATATGTGTAATTCATTAACCCGTCAGCAGAGGGGGCAATAGGCGGAGCCTCCTCATTGGCTACCAGCACTTTACCCATCGTGCTCCACATGATGAAGACCATGAGTCTCTGAACCATTGAGTCCATGTTGAAACCAGAACCGACACGTGAACACGTTGGAGGGTTTTTAATCTGGGTTGGACTCGGCGCTGTGACTCCTCTGATGGACACGTAGTTGTTTCGAAGACGCGAATGATTTGGTGCAAAGGTTGCAGCCGTATGGTTTCTCTCCGGTGTGATCACGTCTGTGGATTTTCAGATGATCTGCTCTGGTGAAACTGGCCCCACACTCATCGCAGCTGAATGGTCTCTCTCCCGTGTGAACACGTTTGTGTGTTTTCAGGACGTCGGACCTGCTGAACGCTGCCCCACACTGGTCGCAGCTGTACGGTCGGTCTCCGCTGTGAATTCGTTTGTGGCTTTTCAGATCACCTGACCTGCTGAAACGTTTCCCGCACTGGTCGCAGCTGTACGGCTTCTCTCCGGTGTGGCTGCGTCGATGAGTTTGTAGCTGAGTTGAAGTCACAAAAGACTTCGTACATAGATCGCAGTTGTACGGTTTCTCTCCGCTGTGAAGACGGCGGTGGTTTATCAAATGACCCAACGCTGTGAATGCTTTCCCACACTGGGTGCAGCTGTAAAGCTTCTCCCCGCTGTGCCTGCGTTTATGACCTTTAAGAGCGGTCGGCGTGGTGAAACATGCCCCACACTGCTCACAGCTGTACGGTCTCTCACCAGTGTGGCTGCGCTCGTGGGTTTTTAGACCATGTGACGTGCTGAACGCTGCCCCACACTGGCCGCAGCTGTACGGCCGCTCCCCCGTGTGGATACGCTGGTGGATCTTTAGATAACTGGACCTGGTGAAGCTTTTTCCGCACTGTTCACACATGTACGGTTTGTCTCCGGTGTGGATGCGTTGGTGAGTTTTAAGTCTGTTTGACGTCAGAAAAGATTTTCCACACTCCTCACAGTTGTGCAGTTTCTCTCCGCTATGAATCAGCTGATGGATCCTCACCGTACTTAAAGCCCTGAACGTTTTCCCACACTCCTCACAGCTGTACGGTTTCTCACCGGTGTGCCGCCGGCGGTGAGTTTTTAAACCAGCGGCGGTAGTGAACGAGTGTCCACACTGGTCGCAGCTGTGCGGTCTCACTCCGGTGTGGACGTGTCGGTGCGTCTTTAAACAGCTGGAGTTTGTGAACGTGTCCTCGCACTGGTCACAGCTGTACCGTCTCTCTCCACTGTGAACTGTGCGAAGGTGGATTGTTAAACCGCCCGATGATGTGAACGTTTTCCCGCAATCGCCACAGCTGCGCTTCTTCTGTTTGATGTCACGGACATTTGTGCGTCTCTGTTTCTATGGCAGCAAAAAGAGAGAGCGGGGGTTAGATGACGAGTTGTAATTTACATACAATGTTTCATTAAGAAGATAAATGATGACAGTATTTTTAAAATGACACTTAAATCACAACTCAAGACGGTCATGTGATCACTGTGTCATTTAGCTCTATAGCTAACTCTGCTAACGGTTGTGTTGTTCATGGCTCCTGTTAAATAAAATAAACGAAATTCCAATATTTATATATAATTAATTCATGTATTTTTTATAATTATACTAATTCACTGTTTAATGTTTAAAAATCCCCCAAAAGACTGATGTCTTTGTAAATCTGTCAATTCATTTATTCATTACAATTAATATGTAATTAATTTTACAGTCAACATATAAAAACGATCAGTGACTGTATATAAAGATGATCAGTGACTGTATAAAGATGATCAGTGACTGTATATAAAGATGATCAGTGACTGTATATAAAGATGATCAGTGACTGTATATAAACAAAGACTCATCATGTGACTTTACATTTAATTTTCTAAAACTACGTGAGGGACGAACGGATCCGGATCACTCCGTTCCCACGCAAACCACGTTAACCCGGATCATCAGGACCTGGACACTGACCTGTAGACCGGGATCAGGCTCAGTTCTCCGCTCCTGGTTCTCCTCCTCCAGCCCGGTCTGCAGGGTGAAACCCGGGTTCTGGTTCTCCTCCTCCAGCCCGGTCTGCTCGGTGAAACCCGGGTTCTGGTTCTCCTCCTCCAGCCCGGTCTGCTTGTTAAAACCCGGGTTCTGGTTCTCCTCCTCCAGCCCGGTCTGCTTGTTAAAACCCGGGTTCTGGTTCTCCTCCTCCAGCCCGGTCTGCTCGGTGAAACCCGGGTCCTGGTTCTCCTCCTTGATCCCAATCTGGTCAATTAAATCCGGGTACTGGTTCTCCTCCACCAGCCCGGTCTGCTCGGTGAAACCCGGGTCCTGGTTCTCCTCCTCCAGCCCGGTCTGCTCGGTGAAACCCGGGTCCTGGTTCTCCTCCTCCAGCCCGGTCTGCTCGGTGAAACCCGGGTTCTGGTTCTCCTCCTCCAGCCCGGTCTGCTTGTTAAAACCCGGGTCCTGGTTCTCCTCCTCCAGCCCGGTCTGCTCGGTGAAACCCGGGTCTGGTTCTCCTCCTCCAGCCCGGTCTGCTCGGTGAAACCCGGGTCCTGGTTCTCCTCCTTGATCCCAATCTGGTCAATTAAATCCGGGTACTGGTTCTCCTCCTCCAGCCCGGTCTGCTCGGTGAAACCCGGGTCCTGATCCTCCTCCTCCAGCCCGGTCTGCTCGGTGAAACCCGGGTCCTGGTTCTCCTCCTTGATCCGAATCTGGTCAATTAAATCCGGGTACTGGTTCTCCTCCTTGATCACGATGTTGTAGGGGTCTGGTTCCTGGTTCTCCTCCTCCGTCCATGTCTGGTCGGTGAATTCCGGGTCCTCATTCTCCTCCTTCATCACAATCTCGTAGTGGTCTGGGTTTATGAAGTCCGGGTCCTGCTCCTCCTCCTTCATCCCGATCTTGTCGGGATCCGGGTCGATGAAACCCGGGTCCTGGTTCTCCTCCTTCATCCCGGCCTTGTCGCGGTCCTGGTCGGTGAGGTCCAGCTGGTGTCCCGGTCCAGGAGAACCGGACTCGTCCTCTTCTTCTAAACGCGTCACTTCTCTCAGACTCTGTCCTCCATCTTGCTCTGGCCCCACCCCCGAGCTGCAAGAGGACCCGCCCCTTCTCTGCCTCTGATTGGTTTAACTAGATCCTTTTCCTGAGCCAATCATCTCTCCTCATGCCCACACCCAAACCAATCAGAGGCAGGGTAGGGGCGGGTCTTCTACTATATATGATAACATATATAATTCAGTACATCAGTGTTTAGGAATCAATCAAAACGACAAGAATAGATCAGAATGAATTAGAACAATATCAGAGCTCGTCTACACAGATCCGGTCCACTTCCTGTGACTGTACCAAACTGGACTGCAGTACATGTAGGGGGCGCTCACGAGGTTGTCTTTAATTAATTTGAGTGAATGGAGCTAAATGGCTAAAAATATGTTCTTTTATTTGAAACATGGTCTGAAGTTAAATCACATTAAATGTTTTCACTTTTTAGAAACAGTTTGGTTGTAGTTAACGTGTCGTTCCACAAGGTGGAGCCAGGTGGAGGGAAAATGTAAGTTTTCAGTTAGTTTTGAACTGAACTGACACAAACACACACACACACACACAACACACACACACACACACACACACACACAACACACTCTCTCGCTCTCTCTCTCTCTCTCTCTCTCTCTCTCTCTCTCTCTCTCTCTCTTCTCTCTCTCTCTCAACTCGAGCTGCTCTGTTTAACAGGCTTTGATAGGCTTATTAGGAATTACTCTTCTGTGTGTGTGTGTGTGTGTGTGTGTGTGTGTGTGTGTGTGTGTGTGTGTGTGTGTGTGTGTGTGTGTGTGTGTGTGTGTGTGTGTGAGAAAGAAAGAGAGAGAGACAGGACAGTATCATTCCTCATATAATCTCTTTATCCCTGTCAGGGTGACAGAGGAGACTCCCCCACTGGATCCTCCACACCTTCACTCCGTCCATCCCTCGCTTTTTCTCTTCTTTTCTCTCCGGACTTCTCACTTTAAAGGATTTAAACCTCCCATGTGTGAGTGTGTCTGTGTGTGTGTGTGTGAGTGTAGAGGGGTTACTCCTCTGTTTCCACAGCGATGAGTTTGATGGGGAGTTGGTGGATCTAGGCCACATCACCGAGGGCAACGGATTATCAGTTGACAGGTAAGGAGATAATGTAGGGATGGTATGGGGCTAAATATTATACAAGGATGCATCGTTTATTATTATTATTATTAATACATAGGGGAGATAAATGTATGAACTCATTATCACTCGATAACAACAACAGACTTCATTAATGTAAAAGTCAGTTGCTGTGGTAATTGATTATATTATTGATTAAAGGTCTATAGATCTCCATTTGTCCACCAGGTGGCGACACAGAAAATACATTGAAGGCTCTGAAATACAGTGAAATACTATGAAAATGGATTATACTGTACTACTTTCAATGTTACTTAAGAAAATTAAATTAAGTTATTTTTCATTGAGTTGCTCATCAAACTTTTTTCCCTTTCACTTGAAGCACCTTGCCAGTAGGTGGTGACATCATTCCCACTATGTGATCATAGATTATTGTTCAATGACATAATTTTTCTGACTTCTTTCCGACATCACTGAGGTCAGAAGGACAGTCAAACATCATGGGAGATGTTTCTGTTGAGTGTTGTTCTCCGTGTTTGACAGTTCGGGTTGAAATCTGTAGAATCACATTTGTTTCTCTGTCTGCAGGAAGAGGAAACCTTCATGGCTAAAGTAGCTCCATCAGGCCTGTCCCCCACTTCTAGGTTAACCCCGCCCATCATCCTTCCACAAGACATGGAGGAGGAGCCTGGTGGCGTCAGGGAGGGCCACAGGTGAGTTGTCGTGGAAACAACAGAGGGTCATTGATCCCAGAGTCAGTTCTCTGTCAGTGAGATTGTTCCAGCTTTTAAATTCTGTCGATTGATTCAAAGTCGGGTTTGCGTTTCTCTTTGTTTCAGAGCTGCTCAAAGAGCCGGACCAGGAGTTTTATTCAACGTCAACAACAGCAACAACAACGAGGAGGAGTACGACACACAGAAACACACACACACACACACATAAATATTATATATATATATATAATTATGTACAAGTATTTATACATTTATACAGTTGATCTCTGTGACGTGTTTCCTGTTTTCTTCCAGAGAGGAGAAGAAGAAAAAGAAGAAAGAAAAGAAAGAGAGGAAAGAGAAGAAGGAGTAAGTTGGGTCAAATCACCGTCTCAAATCTGTGAAATGGTGGATTTCAGAAACAGTCTGAAACGTCTGTGTTTTGTTGAAGTTAATCTTTGTTTCTGACGAAAGACGCACTGATACTGATGAAAACAATTCTACTAAACTACAGGAAAACAACACAACAGCAATCCAGTTTTCTTCCACTGAATCCAGTTTTCCTCTGTTTGTTTGTTGTCTTCTCTGCCAGGAAGGAGAGGACGGAGAAGAAAGAGAGGAAGGAGAAGAAAAGGAAAGAGAAGGAGGAGAAGGAAAAAGAGAAAGAGAAAGAGATAGAGAAAGAGAAAGAAAAGGAAAAAGAGAAGAAGGCCAAAGAGGAGGCGTAGGTTTGGTTTATTTGGATCTAGTGACATCTAGTTTGTAAGGAAACTGGAATCTGCCTCTAGAATCGTCATAACCATTAATGGAGTTAATAATAACAGTATAATTAATTAGTGTGTTTGTGTCCAGTCCCAAAGAGATCTCAGTGATTGACCCGGCGAGTAACACCTACTACCACTGGCTGTTTGTCATCACCATCCCTGTAATGTACAACTGGACCCTGATCATAGCCAGGTAACACACACTGGGGATTTGATCATTGTAGTGGTCCCCACAAGGTCAATGGGTTAGCATGGTTGGATCCCCACAGTGTCAGTGGCCTACTGTGCTTTTCCTCCCAATTATGACAGTGATCCTCCAGGATTGGGATACTGTAAACACTAACTGATATTCTGTGTGTGTGTGTGTGTGTGTGTGTGTGTGTGTCTCAGGGCGTGTTTTGAGGAGCTGCAGACGGACTACCTGTACTTCTGGTTCCTCCTGGACTTCATCGCTGACCTCACCTACCTCGCCGACATGATCTTCAGAACCAGAACCGGTCCGAGCTCACTCTCACAAACACACATATGATATACGCATTATAATAATACATGTGATAATATTAGCGTTGAGTCTCTAATCTTATTGGTTGCCAAAGTGAATACATTACTACACTAGATGACATCATGATGACATTATTCCCACCATATGATCCCATGTGTGTGTGTGTGTGTGTGTGTGTGTGTGTGTGATATTTCATCAATGCTACTTTTACTGGAACTAATAGATAACAAGGTTAATTTTGTATTTAAAACCTGAAACTGAAACACCTTGTGTCTGTGTAGGTTACCTGGAGCAAGGTCTTCTGGTGAAGGACGAGCAGAAGCTCCGTGATCGCTACAAGAACAGTTTCCAGTTCAGACTGGACATGATCTCCATGATTCCCACCGACTTTCTGTTCCTCGTCTTCGGCCTCACATACCCCGAGATCCGCCTTAATAAACTCTTTAGGTTCAACAGGTACACACGCACCCACACATACACACACAAACACAGCAGAGGGTGATTCCACTGGTTGTTTCTATAGAAGTCTATGAGAAAACGACTCTACTTCTCACTTTATAACGTCAGTAAACATTTTCCGAAGGAGTTTATGTCTCAATCTCTAGTTTCAAGTCTTCTTTAATACAACTGATGTTCATTTTGTAAATTATGATCCATTTAGAGTCAAATAGACCTTAAAGCACGTTGGCGCTGGACAAACTGTCAAACTGGAGGCTTCAGAACGGCAGCTCACAAAACAATGGGTGACGTCACAGATTTGTTGGAATTATTTAATGTTTAAAATACTTAAATACGATTTTTGGTGTTTCAGGATGCTGGAGTTCTTCCAGAGGACAGAGACCAGGACCAACTACCCCAACGCTCTTCGAATCTCCAACCTTGTCATGTACATCGTCATCATCATCCACTGGAATGCCTGCCTATACTACTCCTTCTCCAAGGCCATCGGTGAGTTTGCTGGTTTGAATCCTGCCTTTTCGGTAACTGAATAAAACCCTGTGACGTCTCGTCTTGTCTGCTCCTCCAGGTTTCGGTGCTGACAGGTTCGTTTATCCCGACCCAGCCGATCCTGAGTTTGGTCGTCTGGTGAGGAAATACGCCTACAGTATGTACTGGTCCACGCTGACGCTCACCACCATTGGAGAAACGCCGCCCCCAGTGGAGAACTCAGAGTACTTCTTTGTCGTCACTGACTTCCTGGTGAGTGTGGCTTAAAGAACCGAATATTATTTTAAGTCTAAGAATCTGATTTGAATATTCTATTCTATTCTATTCTATTTTCATCCAGGTGGGTGTGTTGATTTTTGCCACCATTGTCGGTAACGTCGGCTCGATGATCACCAACATGAACGCTGCCAGAGCCAATTTTCAGGCTCGCATCGACGCAATAAAACAGTACATGAGCTTCCGAAAGGTCAGTTGGATAGTTAGCTGGCTGGTTGGTTAGTTTGTTGGTTGGCCGGCTGGCTGACTGGTTGGCTGGCTGGATAGTTGGTTGGTTGTTTGGTTGGTTAGTTGGTTGGTTGGTTGGCAGGTTGGTTACTTTGTTCGTTGGTTGGCTGGCTGGTTGGTTAGTTGGTTAGTTGGTTTGTTGGTTAGTTGGTTAGTTGGTTGGTTGGTTGGTTGGCCGGCTGGCTGGCTGGCTGGTTGGTTGTTTGGTTAGTTGGCTGATTTGTTGGTTGGTTACATATATATTTTGCCGAGCAGTGAGGACAGTAGTTGCGTAAATAAATATTGTATAAAAATGTATCCCCTCCCATCCAGGTAACGACGGACCTGGAGAAGCGAGTGATCAAGTGGTTTGACTTCCTGTGGACCAATAAGAAGGCAGTGGATGAAAGGGAGGTGCTGAAGTACCTGCCTGACAAGCTGAGAGCAGAGATCGCCATCAACGTCCACCTGGACACCCTGAAGAAGGTCTGCACACACTTGATCATACTCCTCATTAAAACCCAACTCAAATGAAGCCCCAGAGTCCAGTGCTCCGTCTTTCCTGTCGTCCTGCAGGTTCGTATCTTTGCGGACTGCGAGGCCGGCCTGTTGGTGGAGCTGGTGCTGAAGCTGCAGCCTCAGGTCTACAGTCCAGGAGATTACATCTGTAAGAAGGGCGACATTGGCCGAGAGATGTACATCATCAAGGAGGGAAAACTCGCTGTTGTCGCTGATGACGGAATCAAACAGTTTGTCGTTCTGAGTGATGGAAGCTACTTTGGCGAGATCAGCATCCTGGCTATCAAAGGTAGACTTACTCAACCGCTCATAGTGATGAATTTTAAATGTAACCCTATTTATCGTAGTTTAAGCCGTCTTTTGCATTACGTATATTGTGCATGTTGATATCGCGTGACGATACATTTTGAATATATCGTGCAGCCCTAATATTGAGCCAATACAGAGCAGAGGAGCATGTTTTTTCAGTGTCCCATTGTGTGCTTTAAACTTAGACTTTGCTCTTCTTCTACAGGAAGTAAGGCAGGAAACAGGAGGACAGCAAACATCAAGAGCATCGGTTACTCCGACCTCTTCTGTCTTTCCAAAGACGACCTGATGGAGGCACTGAAGGAGTATCCTGATGCTAAGGCTCTGCTGGAGGAGAAGGGAAAGCAGATTCTGATGAAGGACGGACTGTTGGACTTGGAGGTACAGTCACATGATCTCATACAGAGAAGAAATCTGACCTGTTGAACTCAAAGTCATAACCGATCTTGTCCTGCAGTTGGCAGCGCAGGGCCCTGACCCCAAAGAGATTGAGGAGAAGGTGGAGAAGATGTCGAGCACGCTGGACGTCCTGCAGACGCGTTATGCCCGACTGCTTGCAGACCATGAAGCTACTCACAGCAAACTCAAACACAGAGTCACCCGGCTGGAGAGGAAGCTGCCGCCGCCATGAGCCGACCAACCAGGTGACGCTCCGCCCCCTCCGACACCTGAGTAGAGCGGACAAGAAGAGGAGGGGAAGGACAGGGAGGTTTGATTTCTGAGCCTGGCTTGGCCAGGAGGGTGGAGAGAAGGAGACATGAAAACAAAAGGTTCCATAGAACTAAATTCAGTTTGTTCAAAGTAAAAACGTAAAAATAAAAAATGGAATAAAAGCAATATTAATTTTAAGTTCTGTCCCTTACGATCAAATTTACATTTCATCACCAAGTTGAGGAAAAGAAAACGAACTGTGTCTCTGATTCATGTACGAACTTGGGGAAGATGTCATGTTTACCCCGGAAACAAACTCTGGATCAGTCGAGTGTCAACGGACAACCGAGCTCTAGAATAATGAGAGAAAGAGAGAGAGAGAGAGCGAGAGAGAGAGAATACAAATATATTATTAAACTGCTTTATAGTAAACATTTAAATTACCATGTGTTATGTTTTAAATAAGAAGCAGGAAATATTTTTATAGTTTTAATTGTATAGCAGCATGAGTCTGTCTGAGCTTTAAATTGTAGATAGAATCATGTAAATATAATAATGTGATATAAAGAACACATCCTCGTCTCAAGCATGTGTAGATCAGCTGCTTTACAGCCAGTAGAGGTCAAAGGTCAGCAGAGGAGCTCGTCCATCCAGTTAGTTTTTCTACACTAAGACTGATGCATGTTGTTGAGATATGAAATATGAATCAGATTTATGTCACTGCGCTGAAATAAAGAGATTTTATAAATAAATGAAGACTGCTTTTGTGTAGAAAACACTACAATTCAAGTATTTTCATGTATCTACTTTATGTTATTTATCTCTATTTATTTATAACACTTGTATAACATTGTACCAACAGGTGGAGTAGTTTAGTTTCTTTTATTGAGTCGACATTGATCCCAGGTGGTAAAGTCTCTTTGTTCTAATAATAATAATAATATAATTATGGATTATTAGACCATTCCATGTGATATGATCAGCTGTAAAATACAAGGTATTTTAAGAAGGAGAAAAACATTTAGAAAATAATATTTTATAACACAACAACGATTTAAAAATAAAACAAACTGCTTCGTGATCAAATTTTAAAAACGAAATCAGAAACAAAATAATAAAAAAGGAAAAAGAAAAATGTTGGAGTTGACACGTCTCTCCTCCCGTCTCGCTATGCGCGCTGGGACTTGTAGTTTCATAATCCACACGTATACTTGGCTCTGGCTCGACCGTTCGAACTACAGCTCCCGGCATGCACCGCGCGTCGCTGAGCATTAGACGTCAGTGTCCCTGCAGCAGCTGAGGCGTGTTTCAGTCGCTTCATTGAAAGTCTCCAAGTCTCTTCCTCACTTCCTCTCTTCCTCTCCTCCCCTCCTCTTCCTCTCTCACCCTTTCAGCCTCGCTCACTCGCCGAGTCATCAGCCGCCGTGCGCCGGATGTGACGTGTGCGTGCGCCTGTTTTCACTCAACTTTATTGACAGCTAGCTTGTCGCAGCTAACCGGCTAACTTGTCTTGAGCTGACGCGACGGGGAGAAGCTCCGCGCTCAGGTGAGGAGGTGGATCCTCAACATGAAGACAGCACCTCGGTGAACTCACGGTCACACGGGGACATGTCTGATCTCTTATTGATGTCGTGAACTTACTGAACTAAAACACTAATGATCAGTTTGTGAAGTTGTTCACTGAGCAGGGACCAGGTCTGATGTGCAGATCCATTCTTGTCTGACCCCTGATCAGCTCGAGATCAGATCTAAGAACAGCGGCTCTGTCTCCAGGGTTCAGGAGGCGGTTGCCATGGAGCCGGCCTGGCGTCAGCAGGGCCGGGGCCGAGGCCGCAGCCAGGAGCCTCAGGGTGAGAGGTCACGACCCCCGCAGACCGAGAGGCCGGCAGCCGCTGCAGGAGCCTGGGCCCCGGGACGAGGAGGGAGGGCGAAGAGCACCGCGGCTCCTGAGCCTCCGCGAGGTGAGGACACCGTTATTGTGACGTCACCGCTGATTATTGATTATTGTCGTGTACTGATGTTTGCGTCTTCTCCTCGCTGACAGCAGAGTCCGTTCAGTCCAAGTTCGAGGAGATCAAGAAGTCCAACCAGGCCGCTGCTCAGCGACTGGCAGAGACCCGCCTGAGCTCCTCCTCTGATGACGACGATGATGATGATGAAGGAGATGTTGACCATAAGGATGGAAAGAGGGGGAAGATCCTGGCGTCGACCTTCACCACCTACACTGACCAGACCGGTGAGGCCAGACTTTAGTGATGATCTCAGTTAAACCCCACCTAATATTTTATTACACACGTAACTTTGACCTTTTCAAATGTGGCTCATACTCACCGTTACTCCCTGATGCTCACAAATACTCAGTTCCTCACCAACGCTCTCCTGTGTGTTGCATCCAGGTGGCGATGGCTCAGGTCTTCTCAGGACGGGTCAGTACGTCAGTGACCTGTTTCAATCCGGAGCGCTCACCTGCCTCATCTGCATCGGCTCCGTCAAGAGGACGCAGGCGGTTGGTTTCATATCTGTTGATCTGCTGATCGTTTGATTTACAAAATGTTAAATAGAGTTTCCTGCAGTTCAAGATTTACCACCAAGTTAAAATGCTACAGTACCCATGAGTCTTAACTGTTAAAGTCTCTGAACTGATCCAGAATCAGAAAATCGAACCTGTCCATCCCTGTGTGTCCAGGTGTGGAGCTGCTGCAGCTGTTTCTCCCTCTTCCACCTGCCCTGTATTCAGAAATGGGCCAGAGACTCTGCCTTTCTCGTCTCCTCCGTCACTGATGAAGACTTCGGTCAGAAGAAGCATCCCTGGCCCTGGTGAGGGACACGCACCTCGCTTAGCCACGACTCTGAGAACAAGACGTCTCACCTCCGAAAACACGTAAACTGTTCGTGGAGGAAAATAATCTCTAATCTGTCATGATGTTTCCTCCACAGTCCAAAGTGTCGAGCTGAATATCCACCCAGCGCCACGCCCAACCGGTATGCATGACTCCCGAATGCATCCTTTCTTCAGGACATGTGCACATCTGCGTTAACACTGTGTAACTGTGTTGTGTTCAGGTACATGTGTTACTGTGGGAAGCTGCAGGATCCTCCAGCTGATCCCTGGTTGGTTCCTCACTCCTGTGGCTCCATCTGTCAGAAGCAACTGAAACCCGCCTGTGGACACACCTGTCTGCTGCTCTGTCACCCCGGTAACCACACACACACACACACACACACACACACACACACACACACACACACACACACACACACACACACACACACACACACACACACACACACACACACACACACACACACACACACACACACACACACACAGAATTGTCCGGATGCGACCTCTGACTCTGTGCATGATTTGTGTCATTTGAAGTGTCAGTTTGTGTAGTAGTACAGTATTAGCACTTTTTCTTGTGACAGTAATATAACCTGTCCAGTATTAGCAGTACAACAAACGTCAGCATCACAGCTCTGTGAACTCTGACCTGGCTGAAGACCCAGGAGCATTATGGATCTGACTGTGTTCTCAGGTCCGTGCCCTCCCTGTCCAAAGATGGTGCCAGTTTCCTGTATGTGTTGCAAATCAAAGCCCCTCCCCCGTCGCTGTAGCAACAAGGTAGGTATTAAAAGTGAACAGATGAAGTGTTAGGTGTTGAAACTGTGTCACACACGTGTCTTCATGTTCATCGTGTGTTTCTCTCTCAGGCCTGGTCCTGTCAGAAGCAGTGTGGCAGGTTACTGCCCTGTAAACAACACACCTGTACACAGCCCTGTCACACAGGTACACACACACTCACCTGTACACAGCCGTCTCACACACAATGCAGAATCAACTACTGAGTGTGTGTTTGTTTTAAAAGCAGTACATTAACTGTGTGTGTGTGTGTGTGTGTGTGTGTGTGTGTGTGTGTGTGTGTGTGTGTGTGTGTGTGTGTGTGTGTGTGTGTGTGTGTGTGTGTGTGTGTGTGTGTGTGTGTGTGTGTGTGTGTGTGTGTGTGTGTCAGAGTGTTCTCCATGTCCTAGAGTCAGTGTTCAGAAGTGTATGTGTGGTAGAGAGAAGGCAGAGAGGCCCTGTGCCAGCCCTGAGTGGAACTGTCAGCAGGTAAGACTTTTAATACTGTATTACTATACTTGTATACATTATAAAATGTCTGACATCATGAATAATAACAATGATACAGGTATTTATAACAACAGAATCAACTTTATTTGTATCAAACCTCTCATATATACAACAGTTTTTTTAACATTGTTTTCTACTGTGTTCTACTGTTCTGCTCTGGACCTGTGAGACAGGACCATGTGTCAAGACTTCACCTTTTCTCTCTCTCTCTCTCTCTCTCTCTCTGCTCCAGGTATGTGGTTCTGTCCTCTCCTGTGGGAATCACACCTGTGAGCTCTTGTGTCACGACAGAGTCTGTCCTCCATGTCCCCGCTCCATCAGCAGATGCTGTCCCTGCGGCAAGACCAGTGAGGGGCCACACACACTCACCCATACCCATATGTATATAGAGCACGCACACACATACAGAGTACACAAGGAAGTGCACGCATATGAAGAAACCACACACTAGTTGTCACAGGTCACTTTTGGAGACTTAGTCAGAATTTCGTCCCCAAATAACTACTCTTTTCTTTGTGTGTGTGTAGAGTCATCTCTGCCATGCACAGAGGAAGTGTCGCTGTGCGGCGACACATGTGACCGACGTCTGTCGTGTGGAAAACACACCTGTTCAATGAGGTGTCACCGAGGGAGCTGCGAGACCTGCAGACAGGTCTCACACACACACACTGAAACACACACACTGAAACACACACACACACTCACTGATATAACTATATACAATATATAACACACTCTGTGCGTGTGTCTATCAGGAAGTGGAGAAGGAGTGCAGGTGTGGTAAATACAGGAAGTTGATGCCATGTCATAAAGAATATCTGTGCGACTCCAAATGTCCCAAAACCAGAAGCTGCCAGCGACACCAGTGTAGGAGAAAGGTGAGTACACAGCCGCTGCTGATCAATATCCAATTGTAATCTAAGGAAATAGCTCCTGCACCAATATCAATATCACATTGCTGATCAATATCAAACAGCTATTGTGTTCAGTCTGTGGGCCACAGCTCCTCCTGCTGGTTGGAGGAGTAAAGAGACTTAAAAACGTGAGCGTCTCCTCACTGAAACGTCGGTGCTTTGGTTTTGACTTTGATCGTTCTCCGCTCTTGTGCTAACGCTCAGCGTGACGGCGGTGGCGTCTCGTTTCCGTGAGCGCTCCTGCGGTGTAAATGTCAGAGAGATGTCATCTCATCTGATAGGAGAAGGTTGACGGACGCGTTTATTTCAGCGTCCGTTATCGGGAAGCGTGGCACAGATTACATTTTTTTTCGAAATCGCTTCACTGCTCTGGGTTTTAACCGTTAAAATGTCACAGACTGAACTCAAACTGTTCATCCTCCTAAACTCTGTTTCCCATGATGCCCTGTGTTTCAGTGTTGCCCCGGTAACTGCCCCCCCTGTGACCTGAGCTGCGGGCGAACTCTGGGGTGTCGAAACCACAAGTGTCCCTCTGTGTGTCACCAAGGTAACGATACGTTCACATGAAACACAGGTTTCATCTTTTTGTGGTTTTATGAACAAATATAAAACTAATGGATGTGAAAGCAGCTTCAAATGAAACTTTATTAACTGTCACATACAATAACAAACATGCAATAGAGTATTATCAGTCCTAATGAACTTTACCTTGCATTTTCTCTCTCTCTCCTGTATCTCTCTCTCTCTCTCTCTCTCTCTCTCTCTCTCTCTCTCTCTCTCCTCTCTCTCTGTCTCTCTCACGCACACATGTCACATCACATAAGTGTTTGTTGAACTGGTTGTGATTTGTTGAGAGTCACAGCTGGACGAAGGTCGAAGGTCAACCTCAGGAACATTCTGCCCCACAACACCTCCTGATGAGTGTGTGTGTGTGTGTGCGTGTGTTTGTGTATTCGTTGACATTTTCTACAGCTGAACACAACTTGTCCTGTGTTTGGGAAAACGTTGACCTCTGCTTCCTGTCAACCATAATTAACCCCTGTAACGTACGTACGTGTGCGTGCGCGCGTGTGCGTGTGCGTGTGTGTGGAATAACAGATAGCTTCCTGCGTCTATTGTTTCCTGATTGGATGATAAAAGATAATTTATACTCCCGTTTGCCTTGTGATTAGCTGAATAGATTAAAGTAAATTTATTCGTAAGTCTGCGTGCTGATTGGCTCCTCTGACATTTCCCGAGGGAGAAGCTAGAAGGTCGCACCGCCAGAACACAGAACAGATAACAGTGTGTGTGGTGTTTATTTGACAGACTTCAACAGAACACAGATATTCTCTCTACAGCATCATCTATTTAATGTTTATTATTGATTTCTTTAATCGTTATTTTATTGATTAATTATTTGACCAGCGACATCTAGTGGTCGGAGGTATTGTGTTTTCAGGTTGTCTGTTCATCTTTTCCAATTTTTTTGAATACGACTGAAAATGTTTTGTATGTGATAGTAACAGTTTGAAACTCTAATAAATTGAGTTATAAAGGAAATTAAAAACTACAAGTTCTAAATAGAAGCACAAAACCTGTTTTAATCAAGAAAGAGTTCAGACACTTTAAACACTGTCTGAGCAGTAAGACGCCTGATGTGCCTGATCGTCCTCACAGGGAATAAACCTGACTGAAGTGTGTGTGTGTGTGTGTGTGTGTCTGTCAGGGAGCTGTTATCCGTGTCCGGAGTCGGTGGAGGTCCCGTGCACGTGTTCCTTAACTGTTCTGGCCGTCCCCTGTGGTCGAGAGCGGAGCACCAAGCCACCTCGCTGCAAAGAACTCTGCGGGTAAAGACACACACACCAGAACTAAAGGTAGAAACATCAGAGTCTACTTTGACTTTTTTATTTGGTCCATGTCCCATCTGCTAACATGGAGGAGGCGTGGTTTACGACCCATACTGCAGCCAGCCACCAGGGGGCGATCCAGATTATTTAGCTTCACTTGTGTGATGTCATCCAAACTTATTTAGTCATTGCCTGTGATCTTATGAGAAAATATGGACATTATGAACATAAAACTGTAATAATAAGTACTAGTAAGGAACAGTAAGCTGTTGTGCGTCTGATTCTCTCACATCGTCTTGTCAGGTGTCCTCCGTCCTGTCACCACCCGACCAGAGAGACGCACCGCTGCCACCCCGGGACCTGCCCCCCCTGCAGGCAGCACTGCCTGCTGCCGCTGCCCAGGTGCAGCCACACCTGTCCGCAGCCCTGCCATGACATGGTGCTGGTCAAGTCCCAGCAGGTGAGCAGCCGCCTTAAAGGAACAGTTCCACATTTTCCTTATTGATGCCAGCCAGTTAGCTTAGCTTAGCATGAATACTGGGAGCAGGGGAAAGAGCTAGTGGACTGGGTCTGCCCACATTTGCTCAACCACTGTTCTTTAGTACGGATCAGACTTAATATAGCTCGATGTGTGTGTGTGTGTGTTCAGGTGAAGTTAGCGGGTCCGTGGGAGCAGCCGTCTGAACCTGCGTTTGTGAAGAAAGCTCTGCCCTGTCCGCCATGTCAAGTCCCAATACCAACGTAGGTCAAACACGCGTGTAAACGTCAACATGAATAATTCCTTCTTTTTTTTTTCTTTGCTTCTGTAACGGCGACACCTACTGGCCGGAGTTCTAATGTTTTCAGTTTGTGAGTCTGTTCCGTTCTTGTAAACACTCCAGAACACCTTGAAAGAATCTCTTCAAATTTGGTATTTGATTTGGGTGGTCAAGGGTCAAAGGTCACAGCGACCTCATTATTGTGAATGCAACATGGAGAGGGACTAAAACTCTGGTTGGTGCATAAAACCACAGGGAGGTGATTTGAGTTTCGAAACTGAAGAAAACTCCACAAATAACACACAAAATACACACTATTACACACACTATACAATTTAAATACAACAGATTTGAGAGTTCTTAAAAACTCAGAATGATAAATTGAAGTTAGTTTTTTGTCTTGTGGTTCCCTGACTACACTACTATACAACACACACACACACACACACACACACACTCTCTCACTAATCACTCACACACTAATCACAAACACATTCCAGGGTGCTTTGGCTCTGTCACGGACCATTAAAGCTGAGATTAAGAAAACACTCTGCACGCTGTGTGTGAGAAATAAGTTGTTGTTCAACATGAACATGAAAATTGTGTCTGGACATTTTCTGGAGTTTGTCTTTTTGTCTTATCAACGACTTGTGTCGTAACACATTTACAAAATCGTCTGTACAAACATCTCTGCAGCTGTGTTATGTTCCTGAAATGTCCTGGAGGTTCTGTAAGTGAGAACACAAATATCTGAGTCAGCTGCTCTGGACATTTTCTGGAACATGTCCATGTGAGAATACACTCGCCTTTCCTGAACTTTTTCCATAACTTCACGCCGTAAAACTCTCTGTTTGTGTTTCAGGTCCTGTTTTGGGAAACATGAGGTAAGAACCAGTCTCCTCTTCCTCGCCACCTCACACGTTAACAGACACGCTGTAACCAATCCCACGCTCTGTTTCAGTAAAACCTCACGTATCTGACATTGTTTGATTCATCACTTCCTCCCATTATCTGCATTGTCTGCCTGCCCTCCCCTGATGTTTTCTTTCCATCTTCCGAACATCCTCCTCCTCCTCTTCCTCCTTTGCTCCATCCCTCTTTCCCTTCATCCGTCTTGACTCATGTATTTAAGTACTTTGTATTCGACGCACTCGTTCACCTTCAGACGAGGTTGGACGTGATTCTAAAATGTCTCTCTTCCTCTCGCTCTCTCTCCCTCCCCCCCCAATCAGGTCAGTCCGGTGCCGTGTCATCGTCGGGGTCCTTTCTCCTGTAAACGACTTTGCGAACGACCTTTGACCTGTGGCAACCACGACTGCAGCAAGGAGTGTCATGTAGTTACCGAGCGCAGCAAGGTGATGACCTAGTTGTGGTTTTATTTGATGACAAGGCAGTTTTTAGGGTTGGAATTTGCTAGCTGTATGCAAGATGGCTGCTTCTCATGTCCTGCGTCCGATTGTTGTGTGGTTCACGGCCCTCCGAGGTTAACACGATGCCAGATGCAGTAGTGAGTCATTGAAATGATCAGTGGGCTCGTAATCAGCAACAGAACTGAAAGAGCTGAAGTAAAGCTGCCTTTTTCACTATGTGTCTGATTTAGACGTCCGACATTCTCCCTACGAATGTGTAATCGTCGCCTTTCCAGTCTTGGTCTTAACATTAACATCAACTCGATTATCACTCTCTCTCTCCTCCCTCCGCAGTGTGAGGTGTGTGACGAGGACTGTTTGAAACCCCGCCCCCCAGGCTGTCCCCACCCCTGCACAGGCCACTGTCATCCGGGCGACTGCCCTCCCTGTGGTCAGATGATCCGCCAACGCTGCCACTGCAAGATCAGCATGCTCTACGTGGAGTGCACGTCAGTACAAACTCAACACGTCTTTAATCAGACCAATTAAGAGAATGCAGCTGTTTCCACGGCAACAGCGAAGGACACGGAGGGTTGGGGTCGCCTGCGACTACTACAGTTTATTTCATGTGTAAACCTGCAACACCAACTTCTGACAAAGTCAATGATGAAAATGTGTTTTTAAATGTGGGCGTGTGTTTGTGATGGAGTGCGTGTCCTGTTGATCTCATGGTTAACGAGGCTGGACTGAAAACTTCGATAAACAGGTTCTATGTCTCTGCAGGAAGTTGATGTCGGCTGATGAAAAGACGAAGGTGGAGCTGAGCTCCTGCAACAACCAGTGTCCTAAAGAGGTACACACACACACACACACACACACACACACACACACACACACACACACACACACACACACACACACACACACTAAACACTACTGATTGGTTCCAAACACTTGTTAGACCCTTGTGGATCCATTCAGCTCGTCTTTGCTCGTATGGTCGTCTGGAGAGTGCGTCAGGGAAACTTCACTTAGTCACTGACATTGTTCCCCATGTTCATACAAAAGTTTAAAAAGTGACAACTGTAACACACACACTCTTGTTTCACCCTCTCCATCTATGGAGACCTCAGTTTGGGCCCCATTGCATCATGGAACTTGTTTATCAGACTTTGGAAGTGGCGTCACCTGCCACCCATTAGAGAGAGTGTGTGTGTGTGCGCGCTGATAGTGTTGAAGTCACTGTTTCCTCAGTCATTCCTTCTTCACAGTTTTCCTCCTCTTCTCTTCTTATTTCTTTTCTTCGTCTCTGATCAATAATCAGTTTTGTCTCTGCAGCTGAAACTCAAACCAATCAACTCATCTCTGTAGCGCCAGACCACACACACACACAGACACACACACACACACACACACACTCAACGGGTGTGTTTCACTTTCACCAGGGAATGATTTGCACACACTCACAAAGAACACAAAGTTGGGTTTGAAGTGTGTGTTACTGCTTGTGTGTTTCTTGGGTTCTGTCAGAGGTTTGTTTTCATAGTCTGCTGTAACTTAAACTCCAAAAAGTCTGACACACACACACACACAGTTGGAATAACAAACACATGCAGTGACTGTAGCACTGACATGTTTAACACCACATTTTACTTTTTTCTCTTGACGAATCCACATATTTGGAAAATTAAGATTTGTGTTTATTTTCAATGTTGTTAAAATGTCCCCCAGCTCTGTCAGGCTCCACCCCCCGCTCCTCCAAATATGGTGACTTCTGGTTTAAAAAAACAACAAAAAAGTTGAAACTTAAAACATGAAGAAAACATTTCAGTTTCTTCACGAGTTGAATGTTTGAGACGCAGCAGGTTTGTTTCCTCAGCGTCTGATGGTCTCTCTGCCTCAGTGAACCAGAAATAAACTCATTCGTGTGTGTGTGTGTGTGTGTCTGTGTGTGTGTGTGTGTGTGTGTGTGTGTGTGTCTGTGTGTGCAGCTGAACTGTGGTCATCGCTGTAAGCAGGTGTGTCATCCAGGTGTGTGTGAGGAGAAATGTCAGCAGAAGGTGAAGCTGCGGTGTCCCTGCAAGAGGATCAAGAAGGTAAACACACACACACACACACACACACACACACACACACACACACACACACACACACACACACACACACACACCTGAAACCTAACTATAAAGCCTTTAGTCTTCTGCATCTGTTTCCACTGATGGAACTTTATCTGCTCGGCCTCATTAACACGTCGTGTGTGTCTGTGTGAGTGTAGGAGCTCCTGTGTTCTCTGTCGACCCAGTGTGATGTTCAGTGTGACGACGCCTGCAGAGACCAGCAGATGAGAGTCAGCCAGGTACACACACACACACACACACACACACACACACACAACACACACACACACACACACACCTCCGTACCGTCACTGAGTGAGTCTCACCTGAACACACATTGATGTTTCTTGTGTGTGTGTGTGTGTGTGTGTGTGCGTGCATTTCCGTCTATCTGTGTGTGTGTAGCTGAAGGAGGCGGAGCAGAGAGTGGCTCAGGAGGAGGAGCAGAAGAAACTTCAGGTCAGTTCTGTCACTCGCATGATGTTGAATAAAACTTTATCGACAGACTTTCAGTATGAAGCATGGCGGCGGTTGACATGTGTCGTGTTGCGTGTTCAGGAGGAGCTCGAGGCGTTTGAGAAGCGTCAGCAGCGAGGCGGTCGGCGGAAGAAGCGGGGGAGGAGAGAGGAGGTGGACGACGAGCAGGGGAGGGTGGGGAGGTGGTGGAAGAGGTGCGCCGCCATCGTCCTCGTCCCAGTGGGCGGAGCTTTGCTGTCCGCCGCCGCTTACTACCTCCTCACCACGGCCTGAGCTGACATGTGAACACACGTGTTGACGGGAACATGTGAGCACACGGCTGCCTCTTTTCATTCTTTTGTCTCATCTACTTGTTTTTCTGTCGTCTTTTACTCTTTGTTTGATTCTTCTTTCTTTTATTAAACAGTTTTTTTGAAAATTGATGTAAAATCCCTGACGTGAATAACCACAATTTTTTTTTTATGAATTTTATTTTTTCCGTCGTACATTGAGTTTGAGAACATTTCACTGATTTTGAGGAAAAGCTGAAGACGGAGAAATCAACATTTCAATCGACATAAAAAAATCTTAAAACGACAAACGGAACATTTTGCTTTGAGTTTGTTCCGTTAAACAGAAACAGGAAGTGACGCTGCCGTGATTTAACACCAACACATTGACAACTGTTAAAGTTATTTTCGGATTAACGCCTATATTTTACATTTCAAAAATTGTTTCAAAAATGTGTTTATGGGTCATAACCTGTCATCAATCTCTTCACGGATGTGGAGAAATCAAGATTCTTGATTTGTTAAGTGAGTGTAAAAAAAAAAAATATTGATGCTATTTGATGTGAAGACGTCTACGTTAATAATGTCAGAAACTTTAAACACGTCTTTTACTTTGGTGCTGAAACATTTAACAGATGTTAGAACGTTTAAATATAATTTTTGTCTTTTTGTTTTTTATGAAAATAAACGTATACAACTGTTGTAGTTTTGTGATTTTACGATCTCTGTCCCACAGCTGAGTTAAAGTTGAACTTCTTAATTACGTTACTACTCGATGATAATGAGATTTGTTTACAGGAGTGAACAGACAGGGGGCGCTGTTCCTCCAGAGCTGTTAAAAGACAATGGACTGATGCAAACAGAGGTTTTCAAACTGGAGTTATTTAATATACTGTTTTTTAAAGTAAGAATAATTCTGAAGGAACGAGCTGAGGAAAACCCACATCGCATGTCATTCATGATTTGACACAATAAAACTTTCTTGAATCCATTTTTTGTGCTTTTAATTATTGGTGAAGAGCTGGAGCAGGAAATCTGAGTGACAGCAACACAATATCTGACAGCAACACTCTGAAGCACGAGCAGGAGCACGAGCTGTTTGAGTGACAGCGACACACTCATCTCAAATAATGAGAAGAAAAAAAACGTTAAAACATTTACAGGAAAAAGGTTTTTCATGGAAACAAAGTGAGAAACACGGCCTGAAAAAATGTTCTCACTGAGGTGACCAACACACAGACACACACAGACACACACACACACTCTATCTCACACACACAGCTTGGGATTTAAGGTTCAGACTGTCCCAGCCTGCACTTGATAAGATGTGTGTGTGTTTAGTCCCATGTTACTGCTTCATCACACGCAACCTGAAGTGTGTGTGTGTGTGTGTGTGTGTGTGTGTGTGTGTGTGTGTGTGTGTGTGTGTGTGTGTGTGTGTGTGTGTGTGTGTGTGTGTGTGTGTGTGTGTGTGTGTGTGTGTGTGTGTGTGTGTGTGTGTGTGTGTGTGTGTGTGTGTGTGTGTGTGTGTGTGTGTGTTAGAGCGACGGCGGTGACGCTGTAGAGAGAGAGAGGTGGGGGCGGAGTCAGCGTGTCTCGTGCTCGGTTAATTACCGGAGCAGCTCGCGCGCAGCAGACAGAGGATGGTCTCGTGCTCGGCAGCAGCAGCAGGTCATGTCCGCGCGGCGGGAGACCTGCGCGCGTGTCACCTTCAGCGGAGGAGCGGGAAGTGCAACGGTGAGTGTGTCGTGTGCGTGCGTGTGTGTGTGTTCCTCCGCCGTGTGTTTGTGAGGATCTATTTGTTGAGTATGTCCTTGGTTTGTGTCCTCTTGTGTGTGCGTGTGCCCGCGCGCGTGTGTGTTCATCTTCATTTAAATAATTAAAGTGTTCATAAGTTCATGTCTCTGCAACATTCTATTGATTTTTAATGATCTATGTGTAGTGTCTCTATTGTCTATAACAGAATGATACATGTATAAAAACATGTTATAAATATGATCATTTATTCCAGAGACCAAAATGTCTTGTTTCAGTTGAACAATTTCAAACCAATTCATCTACTGGAATAAGATCAAACTTTATTGTTCAGGGTAATTCACTGGTTCCAGCAGCAGAGTCCGAATCCAAGTTCAGAGAATATGCAGATAATATAAAGCATCACTACAGATGTGAATATTATTTGTAGTAGAAACATGCTTGAGTAAAGAGCAGTGACACCGGATGATTGTACGAGGATGTTACTGTATTTGTGCATTATGTATAAGGAGATATTGAAATAAACATATTCATATATATATGCATATATAGACTGTTATATAGGTATATAAAGTAGGTATAAATGAGCTGTAAATATATTTATACATTGATAGAAATTCACCATTGTCTACTAAATACTAAATAGCATATATTGTATAAATATACATTTACATTATTATATAACGATTAATCTCTACAATCAGAGTTAAATAAAAGTTTCTGACAAACATAAAAACTGCATCATTTACTTTTTATTTTATGTTTTGTGGATCTTTCATCATCACAGACGTCGTTGTGAAGCTTTGAACTCGTGTTGAAAGTCGACGTCTCTAATAAATATAAAGTTCACGGTTTCTTTGCTAAAAAATTATCTTTTACAGTTTCTGTCAAAATAAACTGAATCTATTCAATTTTCTAAAGAAACCACCGGGTCTCATTTATATGTTTTATTTATAGTCTAGATTATTCATAGTTTTGCACATACAATGTTGAAGTTAATTATTAATGAAGTCATTAACAATTGAAGCCTAAAAACAGATGTGAATTAAATAATCATATAATTTCGTCATAAAATGTAGTTTACAATAACAAATATTATCTTGAATGAGTACCCATCATTTATGTTTTTGACAAATTGTTTTGACTATTAAATCAGAAATTAATAACAAAATCCTGTAAATTAAGGTGATTTTTCACATTTTATATTCAAATCATTAATTATTTAATTCAGACAATATGCAGTTTAATATTACATGAATTCTTTATAATTAAATATAAATAGGTTTTGTGTTTATACTTTGTTCAGCTTCAATCCCTCGTTTTATTTTGGCCTTCAAAATAAAAGTCTTCAAATTAATGCCTTGATGTAAGTTTTACAGTTTGGAAAGTGAAATGTTTTTTGGACAAGTCATGCTACGATTATTTAAATCATCAGTTAATCTGCAAATTACCTTAATTGATCACGTCGTCAACAAATAAAAAAGATCTGAGCAGCAGTATAAAAGGATTTATTTTATTTTGATAAGAATTGTATATATGAAGAAACAATGTATTTTCTATGATGTAAAAAAGATCCTGTGAGTAAAAATTACAATAATCAAAATAACTGAAAATGTAAAATCATAATTTTCTACAAGCCCTGAAGGAAACAGGATCGATGGAGGCTTTGATACAAAGATACCGAATCATACTGAATCAATATGTCAGTCAGTGAATGAACGAATGAATCAACGCTGATCGACCGATCCGTCAATCAATCAATGATTAATCAATGAACAGAAGGAGATCCAGAGAGAGAGAGAGAGAGAGGTGGAGCGAGAGAGAGCGAGCAGTATGTACAGCCGTGCGGTTTGTGTGTGTTTGGTGTCAAGTGTCGGTTTCTCGTCACATCACTTCCAAAATAACTTCGACTCGTCCAACGGAAACTCTGACAGGACAGAAAGGCCCGGGTCGCCCCGCCCACATACCACCGCCCCCCCTCACCACCTTCACTTAAAATAACCTGGAGGGGCTGGGGGGGGGGGTGTACAGGGTCAGTGTGGAGTTTCCCGGCGTCCACTCCTCCTTGTGAAAACCTGGATTCAGTCCTTTCTCTCTGTCGCTTGATGTTGAACTCGTCTCCACGTGTCCTCCAGACGCCGGCGCGACCACCTGAGGCAGGGATGATGGGCGGGGAGGCGTGTCCTCACAAGCTTGGATCCACCAATCACCTCCGACTTCTGCTCTACATCCTGATTCCCACTGTGAGCCTGCTGGCCGCCCTGCTGCTGCTCGTCCTAGCCCTCACTGGTATATACACACACACACACAAACAAATGCTAACTCTCAAACAGTGTTGTGCCTTTGTGTGTACCTACTTTTTGTTAATTGCTGTCACTTATCGTCTTTATAAACAGTCACAGATCTTGTTTATAGAGAAAGAGTGGAGGGAAGAAGGGATGTGAACAGACTGATAGAGGACAGTGTGTAGGAGGAGAGATGACACTCAGTCATGGTCTCTAATGAATTCACAGGCGTGTTGATTAGATCGTGTGCGTGTGTGTGTGTGTGTGTGTGTGTGTGTGTGTGTGTGTGTGTGTGTGTGTCGCGCTCCCCCTCGTCGCCATGACAGCGTGGAATCCCTCAGGGCGACAGACTTAAACATTGAGACTGAAAGAATTTCAAATATTTAAACACAGGTAGTAAAACAGCAGCATCTGTTCATCCACAGTTTACTCACCTTTTCATCGCTCCATCCTCAACCCTCCATTCTTCTCTCTCTCTTTACTCCTGACGTCCATCTTCTCTTTACCTCTCCTTTTTACCCTTTCATCTTTTCCTTTCACCGCAAAGAAAACTAAAGTTTTTCTATTTACAACAAGAAAAAGCAGAAAAAGTGTTTTTCACGAGTTCACAGTTTGACCTTCTCCTTCTCCTCTTCCTCTTCTTTTCTTTCATCTTCTTCCTCAGCAGCTGTTTTCCGTTTTCTCCTCCACGAGTCATTACACACACACACACCGCCATTAAGCTGTGTGTGTGCCTGTGTGTGTGTGTGTGTGTTTCTCACCATTAACCACCTAATGGTCTTTCTCTGTTCCCTCGAGGGTCTCGTCTAAACCATCGTCACATTCTGACAGGTTCACTGTCACAGTCACACAAACACACGTCACATGACCATTCACGTACACTGGTCATGTGATGTAAATAGGAATTAGATTGTCTACTCAGCACTTGGTTGCTAAGTTACAGAAAATACTCTGAACGAGGAACAGCGATGGTGAAAAGTAAGAGCAGAGACAAGTGATCAATAATCCTGATCATACGACTGATCAATAAGGCAGCACATTGGCATCACACACTGACACGAGTCCAACACACACACATCAGGCAGATTCATCAATATTACTGCTGGGTCATTAATCAAAAACTCACCGTTGACCTTGTGCTGCTCTGTGATTGGCTCAGCCGGCTCTGAGCGCTGATACGGCTACTGTGATTGGCTGAG